>JABUQX010020070.1:0-10000 GCA_015478945.1 Trachelipus rathkii
CTTGCTAAATAAACAAATTAAAAAAGAATAAGAACAATAACAAAAAAATAAAAATAGGAAAATTGAATTTAATTTTTTTTTTATTTTAAATATTAAAAATCAAATAACAAAAAAAAAACAAACAAATAAAAAAAAAACAACTTTTTTGTCCAATAAATAATCTATTTAATTTTTCGCTGGATTTAATCGTTTCTTTTTTATGGATAGCAAAAACATTAAAGAGAATCAATGTCCGAAGCTATAAAAACCCTCGTCCTTTTAACCTAAAGCATTATATACATATAGTATATATATATATATATATATATATAAATATATATATATTATATATATATATATATATATTAGATATATAGTAATATATATATATATATATATATAGTATAATATATTATATAGTATATAGGGCCGTGACAGCGGGAGGATATCAAAAAAATTGATGGCTTGATATTTTTTTAATTGTAATTTTAATTACAAATATAAGAAATAATAATAAATTAATTTAAGAGTATACTTAATACATATTAGGAAACTATTTTGTATCTGAAACTTCTTAGCATTATGGCTGCTGGAAAGATAGAAAAGGACGATCTCTAGCAGAGAATGCTCTGAAGGTTTGAATAAATAGTGACAATGATTGGAGTACGATATGATGGTGCAGTAGCGATGAAGATAAGTCTATGCAGTAATTGTTCAAGCTCTAATCATACAGCGGCATTACATGTTTGTTCATTGTTTCACATTCATATGGAATACAACATATTAGAAACTTTATCGGCACAGTGAAAACAACTAGGCCATATTTTAGTTTCGGGCCAGATACACCTATTTTAATAAGATAAAGGGAAAGATTATCCCGGAACACATGGAACAAAGCTAAACACTATTGTTAGGAATACAAGGTTGGGGAAAGTTACAATGGAATTGCGTACGAATCTAAAGAAGTTTTTAAGATCACGCTGTAGACCTTTAGAGAGTGTTGAGAATGGATCACAGGAATACTTGAGTCCTTCTACATTAGGCTTCAGTCATTCAGGATCCTTCTGAAATCTGTAATTCACGAGCAAGTAATTATAAGTTTAATCATAATTTTCACTTATTGCTTCCGTCACTTGTCAATTATTTCTACTTACGTTACAACTCCATCGTTAGTAACAGCAACTTTCTTAATAATTTGAAAATGTGATGCTTATTTTTATAGCATGTCTCAAAAATATTGCAAGAAATATTTTCAATCGTTTTTAGAACTTGCAGGCAGAACCTTTATTTTTCAGTTCTTTTAAACTTTCTACCGCGTGTCCAAAGATAGAAATGCAAAAGAGAAAAGACAAAGCACATGCAGATTCATTTCTTGATGAAGTTAGCACATCCACATACTTCTTTTTGTACTAAACATACGTTTCGTCCTCTTTCGTCCAGTTTTGTTCTTTTCAACTTCTTCACATTCATTTCTTTTATTTGTTAGCCGTCTTAAATACTTATTCTTATTACCTTTGGTTGCACTGTAACCTTTCTCACGTCTTTACAGTTGTCTACCCACTTCCTCCCTATATCATCTTCCTTGTTCAATCCAAGTTTTTGCCCCACTAATTTTTAATTTACCTGAAAAAACATAATGATCCGATAATCCACTTTCTAACCCCTCACTGATTTAACACCAACACATACTTCAACATCTCCTTCTTCACCAGCACAAAAATCAATCATATTTTTTACTTCGATATCATCTTCCTACCTACACCAACTCTAGTATACCTATGCATTATCTGACAGGTTTAAAGAAAAATATTATTTTTACACACATGCCTCTGTCCTTAACAGTACCGTACCTTCCTACTCATTCCATTTTTTCTCTCCGACACCACACAGTCCACCTGTTATAGCTCACTCGCCTTTTTTTAATCGCCTCTATACACATTAGGTCCCCCATACACAAGTTAATCTAAAGCTCCTACGTCACCGCAATCCAAATAGATCATCCAGAGAAGATCTCCTCTGCCTCAGACATCCCCCTCAGATGGACCCATATGTCAAAAACCACACATATCTTGACCTTTACAAACTTAAATTTAACCATTGAAATTCTAGTACTCACACAACAAAATCCACCATAGCTCTGTGCCAGAAGTCACTCATCATTATCGCAACAGCTGTTCTCTCCCCCTCTCATTCCTTCCACATCAGCACACCACACCACACTACACCACTCATTTTCACCCGTTTCCTTTCATCTTTTGTTTCAATTGCAGCGAGCAATCAAATTTACCCTTTCTAATACATCCAACACCTCTCTTCTCTTCTCCTCCTCATCATTTATTTCTCTGACATTCCATGTACCCATAAGTATTCGATACATCTTTCGCCGAAAGATATGAAGAATTGCTTATGGGCGACACACCTTTCTCCGATGGCATTGCATTTGCATCCTGGAAAGAGATTAACTGGTAGTCGGCAGTCAACGCAACACTACCACTGTTCCATTTTAGTCGCCCTTCTACGACACGCGAAATACGCTGTGGGGATCCTTTCTCCTTCACACACAGGAATATAAGGTAATGTCTGCAAGAGGAATGTACATATGAACGCAAAAGAAAAAGGTCAACCATTGGGCACTTGGAATTGTCATGGGATGATTTACAGCTAATAAATCCCAATGGGTACTTCACCCTTCGAGCCGCTACTCCACCTAATCATCTCAGTATATGATATATATTATATATATATATAATAATATATATATTATATATATATATATCATATCATATATATGATAGTACATATATATCATATTAAGTCATATATACTTATATATATTATAATATATATATATGTATGTATAATATATATATATTTATATTATATATAATATATATATCTATATCTATATATATATATATATATATCTATATTATATAATAAATATATATAATATATATTATATATAATATATACTATTATAATTTAATATATAATATATATATATATATATATATATATATAATACACAAAGTTGCTTTAACTAGCCAAACGGAACGGGAGGTGGGATGAAATAAAAATTTTCACAGGTAGACAATCTATGATACATAAATAGATGTTTCTAGGGGCGAAAAGATTTTTTACCGTTCTAGGGTGAAATTAGGTAGGCGTAGTTGAGGTTTTAGGTTAGGTTAGGTTAGGTTAGGCTTTAGTTTAGGTTAGGTTAGGTTAGGTTAGGTTTAGAGTAGGTTTGGTTAGTCAAGTCAAGTCAAGTCAAGTCAAGTCCAGTCAAGTCAAGTCAGGTCAAGTCAAGTCCAAGTTCAAGTCAATTAAGTTTCAAGTTAAGTCAAGTAAGTCAGTTAAGTCAAGTCTAAGTCAAGTCTAAGTCAAGTCTAAGTTAAGTTGTTTAACGTTTAAGTTAAGTTAAGTTAAGTTAAGTTAAGTTATAGTTAAGTTAAGTTAAGTTAAGGTCAAGTCAGGTCAGGTCAGGTCAGGTCAGTAAAGAAAAATTTCATTTGCGGCAATAAAAACATCTATTATGTTAATCATACAGGCTATCTGGAATTTTTTTTCTATCCGACCGTCCCGTTCCGGGTTGGCGTTAAGTAGACTTTGTACCATTATATATACTATATATATATATATATTATAATATAATTAATATATATATATATATATCTATATATTATAATATATAGATATAAATATATATATATTATTATATATATAATATCTATATATATATATATATATATATTATTATATATATTATATATAATATATCTTATTTTTATTATTTTTTTTTGACAAAAAAATTCAATTTTTTCAGCAAAATATTGATGAAAAATAACAATCCAAAAAAAATATATATATTTTTTTTAATTTTTTCATATTGTTTTTTGAAGCATATCAGCTAAAAGTTAAAAACCTTCACTAATAGGACCTTGAGCAAATGTAAATTGATATTACAATTGCTTTATATCATGAATGGTGCTCTAAAATTTTAAAAAATTTAAAAAAAAAAAAAGAAAAAAAAAAAAAATTCGTCAATAAAGAAAATTGGATAGAGATTAAAAAAAAAAGAAAAAAAAAAAAAAACGTTAAATAAGTTTTAGAACCTCGCATTTTGTCCATTTTTTTCACGTAAGTCAAAGAAAATTAAGAAAATAACGAAATATGAGTATTGGAAATTTGATCATTCCCAATAGGAATTTTCAGAATAGAGAAAGAAATTTTGTTTCCTACAAGTTGTTATTCATTAACTACGGCCTCTTACACATATATATGCATGGGAAACACTTTTAAAATGGCTGTTCTTAGAAAGAAAAGCAGAAAAATAACGTGTTAAAAAAAAATTAAATCATTTTTGCAATCTTATAATATATATATATATATATATATATATATATATAATTTATATTATATATATATATATAAATAATATATATAATATATATATATATATATATTATATATATTATATATTTCACAATTTAAATCTATATCGAGTATCGAACATATATTTTGAAAGAGTTGGTTCATATAATATATATATATATTCAATGATATATATATATATATATATATGAGTATTATATATAATATATATATATTATATAATATATACTATATATATAATATATATATAGTATAAATATTATATTATATTATATATATATATATATAGAAAATATAGTATTCAATGTAAGCATCTACGAAGAAAAAAAAAAAAAAAAACAAAAAAAAAAAAAAAAAAAAAAAAAAATTAGATACATTTATTTGCCTCCTAAAATATTTATTCTCGAAACATTTCTTAAAACTTTCTTAATAATAATAATACATAATAATAATAATAATTAATAATAAAATAATATATAATAAATAATAATAATAATAATAATAATATATAATATAAACAATAATGAAATAATTAATAATATAATTAATTAATAATGACATAATAAATAATAATAATCATCAATAATAATTATAATAATAATAATTAATAAATAATAATCATAATAATAAGAAATTAAAAAATTTAATAAATAAAAAATAAATAAATAAATAATAAACAGAATAAATAAAAGAAATTTCTCCACCTTAAGATTAATGCACAAAAATAGATTGAAATATATATATAGATAATATATAGAAATATAGTATAAATATAATATATATTAATATATATACTATATATATATATATATATATATTAATATATATATAGATAATATATATTATATAATAATATATATACTTTAATAGAGAATGATTGGCGTATTTATATATAATAAGCACATCTATAAGCATATATATATATAGTATATATATTAATATATATATATAATAATAAATAATATTATTAAATATAATATATTTATATATAATTTATTATTCAGCTATCAAAAAAAAGGATTTGTAGAGAAAATATTATTGCTGTTTCTTCCAATCACTCATAGCATCATTCCAAAGTTTATATATATACTTTATATATATATACTGTAATGATATATATAATTATATATATATATATATATTATATATTTAATATAGTATAATTATATATTATATATAGTATATAATATATATATATATATTATTATATATATATATATATATATATATAAATATATAGTATATATATATTTTATATATTGTATGTATATATATAGTATAATAATATTAATAATTATATATATAGTATATATAATATATATAACTATATAATATATATATGTAATAGTATATTATGATATATATTATTATATATTATAGTACATATATAATTATATATATATATATATTTATATAGTATTATGATATATATATATATCAAGTAATAGGGCGATAGGACTAGCAGCCTGAGCCTTTAATTTTTTTTCTTGTTTGACTCCAGGACCAGCATTTAATACTTTTGCCCCTAGAAACATAAATCTCTACAGAACTCTATGGGAAAGAATTTAAAATCCAGTTGGACACCCTATCTAGGACTATATAACTCAAGGCCTAGGACTGAAAATTAGTGCAACGAAGAATAGCCTTCAGGAGAACTCTAGGATTAGTTTAGAGAACTTAGAAGGAAGAAGATTGCTGAATTCTGCGACAGGGCGATGCCCTTGAATTGAACAATAGTAGATATATATACAATGCCAAGTAGCTATAATATATATATATATATAATTATATAATATATATATAACTATATATAATATATAGTAATATAATATATATATATTATAATAATGATGTATATAATAATACTGTAATATATCATAAGATTTATTAAATATATATATATATATTTATATATATATATATATATATATATATATATATTAAATATAATATATAATATATATCTATATCATATATATATATATATATTATTAAGTATAATATAGTATATATATATATATATATATAATTATATATGAGAAAAAGTTTGTCTTTCCTGTTTCTTTCCTATAAGTTTTTTCCTACTTTTTCATTATTTTTTCCCTAACTTATTTTCCTTATCATAGAAGATTTAAAATGGTTGGACCAGATTTGTATTTTGGTGCATGATTCATTACGATGAGGATGAAATTTCTTTTTTAGTCCTGAAATGATTTTTTGTTTTTCAGAATCGAAATGAGGATTAATATTTTTATTCGTCTAATGGAAATCTATTTTAAATTAGAAGAATGCGCAAACTAAATTTAAAAGCAATATTCTTAAGAAGTTTGTTTCATCGAATTTCGACCAGTAAAAGAGTTTTAAAAATAAAGTTAATACACGGTTTCTTTCGGGAGGTAGCTAGATTTTTATGCAAAAAACAAAAACAAAAAGCAAAAAAAACTTTTAAAAAAATATTTCAGAAAAATAGATTGCATCTCTCTCTCTCTTCTCTCTCTCTCTCTCTCTCTATATATATATATATATATATAAAATTTATATATATATATATATTTAAGACATATATAGTATATATATATATTATATATAATTATATATATATATATATATATATATATATATAACATCTTTAACGAAAGGAAAATGTTAAAGCTTATTAGTGAGAATATTTTATTGTTTGTAAAATGTTAACAGATGAGATTTGTTTTAAAAATCGAATAAGCGTCAATAATAAGCATACTGAAAATAAGCCGAAAAACAATTTTCCAAAAAAATACTAAAATTAAATATATGCAGCATACTCTAAATAAGCTTTAATAAGCATATATGGGTGACACGCTATCATTATGAAAAATGACAAAAAATTAGTTTAAAAACCTTTTTTTTTTTTTAAACCATTAATGGCTTGCCAACACTTACCCAACCCTGAGATCCTCCTTTTAATACCCCAAAGCTTTTTTTTTTTTTTAGTCGTTTTTTTTATTATTATTATTTATTTTTATTTATTTATTTATTTATCATTATTATTTCTTTTTTGAAGAAAGACCCTGAGGCTTTTTTACTGATTCTCCGTCACTCATTTCAAGCAAAAAAAAATTATTTTGTATTGGCGAAACGAGCGAAGTTCTTTTTAAAAACTGGAAAAGTTTAGGAAAATTTTAAATTTTCAAGGAGGCCTTCAAGAAAAGAACCAACTTTCTTATATATTATAATATATATATATATATATATATATATATATATATATATATATATATATATATATATATATAATATATATATATATATATATATATATATATAGTAGGGCGACTGGACGTATTGTACTGGTAGGGTAGGGAAGAATATTCCTTTGCCTTCCAATGCTCAATGGTTCGTCCATTTCTCCCCTCACTAGCACTACTTTCTACATCCACTCTTATGTCGAATATTCTACTCTACATTAATCCTTTCAGTTCGAAATGAGTCTTACTCAATAAAAAATGGCTGGTGCTAATAGGTCAGCCTTAGAATAATTGACCTCTGTCTTCTTCCATATTTGTAATTAGGGTAACTGATTGTATGGTTGTTTTCAATATCCCAAAATCTCAATTTCCTCTTCCATCTACTTGATGTAATTTTCTACAAACTATAACACAAAACTAACACAGAACTCAAACCTTTCTCTGCTCTTCACTTTCCTTATGATTACTTTTTCTGGTGATTTATTATGAAATGATAACATTGTTCCTCTCACTAAGAAGCCTTTTAAAAGGTTCGATGTTTAGAGGAGGTTACTTAACTTCTTTACGTCACCACAGTTGCGTGCTTTATATTGGGGTATCGGCCATCCTTGTGTGGAGTGTGTTCTCATATATTGAATGGCAATACTCTTACTGTATTTCTTGGAACAATAGTGTCTAGGGTCTTTCATATGATCACATTCCTCACTCTCACTAATTCTCTCCAATCTCCCTCAAGCTGTTGAACATTTGAATCATTATTCTTTATTATATCGCTATTCCAACTGATACTCTGATCTTACTAACTTTTTGGTCACATACTTCTTGGTTTGAGACAAGTTCTAGAGACAAGATTCCTCACTCAGCTCAGTTTTTTATTCTTTATCACTCAAGCTTTTTGCACCCAGACTTAATTTAAATGTTCATTCTGGCATGTACTGTATAGGTGAGTTCTTCAATAGTCTTATTTTTTCGCAAGCCTTAAACCAACGCACATTCAAAAGGCGCCTATCGGAACTTGTCTGTTTTAAGCTTTGGGCCTTCAGTTTTCTCAAGACCAGTGGGATTCACGAGGGTCTCTAGGCTTTATTCATAGGGGGAAATAATAAAAAAGTTATAAATAAACTAAGCAAATATTCATGCTAGATTACATATCTATACATCAACTAAAATTAAAATTTTCAAAATTCAAAAATTCTAACTGAGTAAAATTTTCTATTTTATATATATATATATATATATATATATATATATATATATATATATATATATATATAGATATAGAGAGATATAGATATATACATATATATATATATATATATATATATATATATATATATATATATATATATATCAGTAAAAGTATTTGTATGGTTTCTGACCAAGTGGTAAAGTGCAAGGATATTGAGGCCCGATAGCAAGCCCTGCTTCAGCGCAACGCAGTCGGAGTGCTTGCCACCGCGGGCGTGGGTTCGCATCCTAATACGCGGCCTTTCATGTGAGAAGCTGAAAGAGTGATTTGTATGTGAATAGATTGTTCTGTTGTATGTGTTGGCTATGTTTGTAGTGATGTGTGTGTATTGAGATTAGTGTAATACACTATGCCGTAAACTGCAATACGTAAATATTGCAGAAAATCTCCTACTAACGACAATTTTTTGTGTCCGTTCACGTAGCCGAACGAGGATTCGAACCCATAACTGAGAGGGAATCCGCGTTCTAAAGCGAGCCAAAATAAGCTCGCCTTAACCCACTGAACCAAACGTGAACTCATATATATATATATATATAATATATATATATATATATATATATCTATATATATGATATATATATATATATATGTATATATAAAGAATAGGTTAGTTTATGGTATAGTTTATATCTATTGAATTATGGTTATTGTATATAATATTATATTATATATATATATATATATATATATATATCTATATATATAGTATATATATATATATATATATATATATATATACGTATATATATATATAGTATGACTAGTAGTTTTAATTGTTTTTTATAAATATTATATATATATATATATATATATATATATATATATATTATATATATATATATATAATATATATATATATATATATATATATATATATATATACAGGGTGTTTACGAAATAGGGGGACAAATTTGGAGGATATTATCTTTGTACCAATTACAAGTGTTTTGTCTTAAATAAAGTTAACCTGTAAAGTTCGTCATTTAGTAGGCAAATGAGTTAGGAGGTGGCAAGATGTATGATGTGAAATATTGGTGTTTACTGTTTCCGTAGATGTGGTTATTATATTAATTATTATTATTATTATTATTATTATTATTATTATTATTATATATTATTTTATTATTATTATTATTATGATTATTATTTA
>JABUQX010020070.1:32500-35000 GCA_015478945.1 Trachelipus rathkii
CTATTAATTTTCCACTCAATCGTTAAGAGCAGTTGCTGTCACTAATGATGGAGACTGCAATGTAGTACATAATGGAAGAGTGAACGAGAATAAAGTTGAAATCAATAATTAAACTTAAAATTATTGATCTGTGCTTAGCCGTTTCTTTAGGTTTAAAGTTTATGAAGAAGATTCAATATTTTAATCATCTCAAACTTCACTAAATCTTCAACAATTGCTTTAAGAAACTTCTCTAAATCTTAACAATCAACTTAAATTAAGAGGTCTTTGTTTTCGTTCACCTATTTATTCACAAAAAGAATAAATAGGAAAGATATTTTCCTTTAAAATAGCTTTCGTCTTCGAAAGCTAAAATAATGCCCAGTTGTTTTCATTGTACTAATAGAGTTTCTAATGTATTTTACTCCATATGAATGTCAACATCACTGAACATGCAAGGCGCTGTATATTTTCAACAGCTTGAACACTTTTATATAAAACTTTTCTTCTTTGCTGCTCCACCATCATGTCGTTGTCCAATCAGAAAGTCACTATTTATTTCAACCTTCGAAGTATTGCCTTCGTTAGAGATTCTCCTTTTGTGCTTTCAACAGCCATTAAACCTAAGAAATCTTCACGAACCATAAATATGTTTTCCTCATTTCTATTAATATGTACTCTTAATTTGCTTTGATTATTATTTATATTATTCTTTATACAATTAAAATTAAGAGACTCAAAACAAATCGAAAAATATTAGTTTAAATGATGTCGAAGAAATCTAGCAGGTCCACTTTTGGACACGGCTCATATATATATATATATATATATATATATATATATATATTATATTCATATATAAAATATAATATAATATTATATATATACTATATAGATCTTAGAACTATATATTATTATTTACCTTCTCTATTAATATATATTATATATATATATATATTATATATATATATATATATATATTATATTATATAATATATATATATATATATATATATTATGTATATATATAATATATATATATATATATTATATATATATATAATAATAAAAATAAATATATATATATATATATATATATATATATATATAATATATTATATATATATATATATATATATATATATATATATATATATATATATATATATATATATATATATATATATATATATATATATATATATATATATATATATATATTATTTTTACATTATAAATCTATGATTAAAAAAATTTATATATATGTATATATATATATATATATAAATATAATATAATATATATATATATATATATATTATATATATATATATAATATATATATATAGTATTATATATATTATATATATTATATATTATATATGATATATATATATATATATATATAATTATTATTTATATTAAGTATATATATATATTATATATATATAGTAATATAATAGTATATATATATATTTTAGAATATTTTTTCCCGCAAAATCATTTTTTACTGCTTTTTAATTGGGCATAATGATTGGAAATAAAATTGAAAAAACATGACTTTTATTCTCTAAATTTTATATTTGCTTCAGTTTAATTGCCATATAATATATATATATTTATATTATATATTTATTATATATATATTATTATATTTATATATATATATAATATATATATTTTAATATAGTAGTATTATATTTTATATCTTCCTCCTATTCACCAGATTTGGGGGTGATGGTGCGTTAGCATACACCGGGAACAGAAAAGCAATAAAAGAACGTGGACGCACGTCGAAAGAAGCCTTCCCCTTTTACCGTCCCCTTTATACCTCAGTGAGAATTCGTTGCAATCAGGAAAAATCTCATCCATGAGGCTTTACGAGATTGCGACGGACCCTCTGTGTTATCTGCTGGTTAATTGTGGGGTTCATCCCAGGGAAAAAAGCCGAACAACCATACCCCCGTCAACAAAACCAGCCATTCACTCCTGTTATGCACCTTCTTCTCGGCCTCTGGCCAAAACTCACACTCCTCTACTTCAAGCACTCTTACTGATCAATCACTTTTTCTTCGGTCTCCCAGTGGTCGTTTTTCCTAGCACGCTCACCTACTATATCATCCGCTTTACAACCGTACTATCATTCATTGCCTCTCTATATCTCCAACTATCTTAAATGATACTTCTCGTGTTTATTAATCCATTTTACTCCTTCTTTCATCTCCACATACACTCCCTAATTGCGTTATACACTTCCTCTTTATCAATTTCTTCTCAACACCTCAGCCACTAAGGATTAACCATTCTGAATCACTTTATTCTTAAATATCTAATACATTATCCTTTTTTATTTCAGACCATATGTTTCACTACTTATACAAGTTAACACAGGGTAGACAGACATATCCTTGTGCAAATCCCTATGCGCACTCAGAGACTTAGTCCTTCATATCGCATTCAAGGAGTTTATTGCACTCAGCTAAATAATCCTCCTACCAATTTATACAACTTTCTTACTTAC
>JABUQX010020071.1:0-17750 GCA_015478945.1 Trachelipus rathkii
TCCTACCTACAACAGTTTTTACAGCCACACTGACCAAAATTAACTTGTGTTGCGTTGCGGTGCGTGGTGTGTCTCAACTGCTGGGCAGTGCGGCTCTAAACCATGTCTCGGTGCGGTGCGTGGCGTGCGCCCAAGTCAAGAAACGCGTGGGTGCGGTGCAGTGCTGGTGCTTGCTACAGCTGGTGCGGTGCGGTGCCGGTTGCCAAAAAATACCGTTTGCCAAAAAAGCTGATACTGTAGACCCAAGTCACTCAAATAGTCCTTTTTTTTTAACCGTTTTCAAAAAAAATACAAACAACTTTTATATTTGGGATTATGCCGATGCCATTGATGCCTCGTGGCTCAATAAATTTGTAAAATCAACAAAAAATCTTTAAATATTATAATATATTTCAAGAACTTTCCGTTGTTCTATCTAAGCATGGCAGTCTGAATGATCACTTGCAATACGAAATAGAGCCTTTCTGTTGTTCAAGAATTTTTTTTAAAGGCATAATGATACTGGCTAGATTTGATATTCTTCATACTTTGGCAAAGACTTGAGGAGTGAAAAAATGTCACTACATTTGTTTGCAATACTGATCATATTCTTTTTCACGTCTCTTTGTTCAAATATCGCATCATGAGAACTATTTGCAAAGAGTGTAAAAAGCACGGTAATTCCTGGAATCCTGCTCGTATCCTACACTTTTTCCATTTAGGTGCGTTAGTCCCTTACTATACATGAATTTTATTTAGCAGGAATATTGAATTCTATCCAATAACATTTTGAAGGACAACCACTTATATGTAGATGCTGTGTGAGGATACGTGAAATGGTTTGAAACTCGGGAGGATATTATATTCAATAGCATCCATTGTAACAATCCTACAAGCAAGATATCAGCTGCTCACTTACGAGTTCCACGGGTAGTATATTATGCAAAACAAATTACATAATATGACTAACAAAACATTGCCAAATTCTGCCTAACCATGACTGTCTGAAAATGTTTAACATGATTATATATAAAGAGAACTCATATGTAAACATGCGTCGATATATCCAGTTTCTAACTAATTAAATAGAATTGAAGGAAGAACTGAAATTAATAAAAATCAATAGGCATACTTCGAAATATTGTCTTTTGAAATATCATAAAGATCGATAACAAAATTATTTCAGATTGGATTACCAAAAGAATTCGGTCAAAGATCGGTTACAATTTTTGCCGATTCCATTCCGATTACCGATTTCCTGAAAAAAAAAACAACCCGATTCCCATACACAAATCCGATTTCCGATTATCGTCCCAATCACTAATATATATATTATATATATATATATATTTTATATATATATGATTATATGATATATATAATATATATATATATATATATTATATATATAATATATATTTATATATTATTACTATATATATATATATATATATATATATATGTATAAATATAAATAGAGAGAAGAGAGAGAAGAGAGAGATGAGAGAGAGAGAGAAGAGAGAGAGGTTTGATTTCTAATTTGAAACTTTGTTTTTTAAAGAAACGTAGTTTTTTGACTTTCTTTGCATGTAACGCACCATTAACTTCTGTTATTTTTCCTCCGTTACTTTTTAGTCAGTTACATTTTGTTCGACTTTCTTGAATGTTGATAGCCAAATTGACCACCCGCCGGTTCAAGCTAAGAATATCCTTTACAATATATTATATACTATAGATTATATATATATATACTATAATATATATATATATATTATATAGTATATATATATATATATTATATATTATATATATATAGATATATATATATATATAATATATTATATATATATATATATAATATATATATATCATAATATATATATATATATATTATATGTATAATAATAGATTTGGACCCGTTTCTAGCATCTAAAACCGCAAAGATGCACCTGTTTCTAGCTTCAGCACGTGTGGACCTATTTATAGAATACACGCGATCATTAGTGCTCTACCCTAAGTGTTATTCGGTACGGGGAATCGATTAGTGTATATTAGAAGGTGCTAGAATACTTCCTTGTATGAGTTAGCCCCCCGCCCCCCTTTCTTATCAACTTTCTAGCACGTCATAGAATAGTTAAGAATACGGCTAATATTGGTGTTTATTCCTAGGTGATATAAGGTATGGGGGATTTCGACTGGTGATATATTTAGAAATATGCTAGGATCCTGCCTTCTACGATTAGGACCCCACCCTTTTCTAGCATTTCTAGCATGATATCTTACGTCATAGAATACACCAAATATTGGGGTCTATCCCATGTTATAATGTATGAGGATTCGATTGGTGTATACTAGAATGTGTTAGGTTGGTACCTTCTACGAGTTTAGTATTCCCCCACCCGCCCCGTTTCTAACCCTTTAGGTGCGATATGATCGTATGTTGCCGGAATATGATCCGATAGTTGGTATCATAAGTACATAATAGGACACTGCTGAAATCGATTTCCAGGTGGTTAGACGGAATCGATTCACTCCTAAAGAGTTAGTATTAGATATTGTTACCCCTACCCCCTTTCTATGCCACTTTTTTGTTTTTTGATTTGAGCTATGAAGCCGAGCTCGGTGATGTCTAGTATGTTTTGAGGTGATGCCGAGTCGATTGGCCGCTATGCCAGCGCGCGCTTTCACCGTTCGGTTATAGAAACGCAGCAAACAATGCGTTTTTCGATAGAGGCGTTACCCTCGTTGCAAAAACCTATCATGACGGGTGTCAACAGAGGGTAGAATGTCTCAAAAATGAGATTCCGTAATTACTTTCCAGAAGCAGAGTCCCCATAGCCCCGGCAGGGGGTCATTTATGGGGTAAGAAATGACACATAATGTCACATCTTAGCAAAAGAGGAGTTAGAGACATCGTTATCCTCTTCAAACTTGGCAAGCCTTCTTTATATATGTAGCAACATTGTTGCATCCAATGTTTCAAGCCGCTACGTCTAAGGGTGGTGGGGGCCCCCCTAAAAATTTAAAAATGGACTTAGAAAGCTGAAAGTTGGTGAGGGGTATAGAGAGAATAAATGAAATAGACATGGCTATGTTAATTAATTAGGGAACCATATAGGGTCCGAGCCGGAGCTGGTGATTGTGGTGCCAGAATGGAATTCTGGCTTCAGCTACATATTAGGAAAAATGAGGTGTCTACATCTATGTTTTCAATGGTTTAGAATTCATTTTTGAGGGTTAGAAACCCCAAAATAAAGGGTTTGAAAGGGGGAAAAAAAACCCCCCCCCCTTTCTTAACAACTCGCTCGAAAAAAAGAAGAAAAGCTTAGAAGAAGAGAAGGAAGATGGATGTAGGAAAAGAAGAAGAAGGAAGAAAAAAAATTTAAAAATGGCGGATCAAATGAGTGATTATAGTGTAGGTACCGGCACCGGTGTGTTAGAGGCCGGTGCGGTGGCCGATTAGTAAAAACATGTTACTTAAATCCTGATATTAGTGTACTTAATATGTTTTTAATAACATAGATCTCATTTTGAGGTTTTCAAAACTCTCAATGGTGTCTGTGAACCCCTCTAGGGTTTCTATTGAAAAAAAGAAGAAAACGGATGAGGAAGATGCATTATGATGAATCACGGTTTTCAACTCTTCTAAACATCGCGGTTGGCAAGACAACGCGAGGCTTGCCCCGCGCCCGCAGGGCGCCCCGGCCCGGAAACCACCCGCGAGGCGCCGGCAGGCGCAATATTTACGCGCGAACGCTTAAATTTTCTAGTTGTAACGTTAATTATACCCCTTTTTTTTTTTTAATAAAGTGTTTTAAACACCACTTTGTATTTTTTCTTTTCAAGTAATCCGTTTTCGTACTATGAAACAGCTATTTTTATTTTATACTTAACTTTGCTTAATTATTTTTTTTTATTACTTTATTCAAAACCCTTTTTCACTGTTTAATTATTTGTAATAAAAACATGTTTTTTCCGTACCTCTAAAAGCTATAACTCAACTAAGGCAGTAGCGCATATAGCCCCAGAGAGGACCTTCCCTCACCTTGGCATGGCTTCGTCTTCTACTGTTTTGATTGCCTTACTGTGGGTCTCTTTACATGTTCAATCCTATCCGGAAACACACATGCTGTTGGAAAAATAAACTTCCACTTAACTTTGGAATATTATTATATATATATAATATACTATATATCCAGTAATTTCCATCTGATGTATATAGTATACGTTAGTTTTTAATCAATTTACTATATACTTAATAATAATAAGTATAAATATCATAAAAAATAGCTATAAATGTGAGAAAGTAAAAAAAGTATATATTATAGTATACTAATATAATATATATATAATATATATATAATATATAGTATAATCTATATATGATCTTTTGATATCAATATTCATTACTTATGCCAATTTATAATATAATACAAATTTTATATTATATATTAATTATTAGATAAATATTATATTTAATATTATATATTATCATATCATATATATTATATTTTAAATTTATTAGAGATGAGTGAGAGAAATTATCGAGAGTAGAAATGTATTGAGGATTGAAGAGATATGAGAGAACGATTGAAGGTGATCATGAGATACAGATCTTTTCCCTCTATCGAATAGAATAACAAAAATAATTTAATCTTACACAATTACATTTTATTCAGTAAAATTACAGAAATGACGATCATCACAGTATATAGTAAATACTAACTCCACAATACACAAACCGATCAAACCATCCTATGGTATAAACTCAATATGGAATAAGTAAAAAATATATCCCACACGATATTATTCTCTTTATTTCTCTTAAGTTGTTATTATTAATTCTTATTATCATTATTATTGAATATTCATCAAGATCTTGATCGTTTAAACCACGTATCTGGAAGAAATTTTTTAGATGCATTTAGGAGTTGGTACCTTCATTTTATAATCGTTCCACATTGCACCTGTGAATACCATGTTATTATAATTCACACCTATTGTTTGTTCTCTCAGGTAATTTTTCTCTATATATGTCCTCATCCAAAAGTATAGGTACCATAGTATATTATATTTGCAATGTTATATCGAAGTATTAGTGGTAATCTCGTGTCCCTCTTCTTAGCAGCTGATGCTCTTTACTCACTTGATAAACACATAAATAAATAATAATACTAGATCATATTAGAATGTCAATAATTACATAAGGGAGAATTATTTGATGAGATCACGTGGATGTGTAAGGTATACCTAGTCGAAAAATCTTTGATTAATAATTGAACACATGCTTATACCAGGTTTTATAAAATAAACCAGCACCTGGTGATATATGATTATAAATCCATAAGATATACTTTTTAAAATTAGTATTACAACGTACAACAGCTATGTTACGATGGTTGTCTCAACTGAATATCATATTCACATCTTTAGTAAACCCTCAAGCAACCTTATAAACAAATTCTGTGACAGTCATAAAACATGAATTTTCTGAAAAAACTATTTATCTTTCGCTTTTTATAACAATATTGAAAAATTTCATTAAATCTTTAAACTTTTACAGGTAAAATCATTTGCAATTTAACTCTAGAGATTAATTATATATATATAGTATATATATATATATATATATATATATATATATATATATATATATATAAATTTGGTGGTTACCTGATGATTTTGATTCCAACTATCTGTAGGCATGAATTTACATAAGCAAAAAACAAATAATTATTAAAAATTATAATTTTAAAAATTACCAAATAATTTACCATATTTAGATATATAATAAACTATATATATACATATATATATATATATTATATAATATATATATAATTATTAATATTATATATATATATATATATATATATATATATAAATATATTATTATATATTATATATATATCAGTTTAAAGGGTGATAGTGATAAAAATCAGTTACTTTCATTTTAAATGCATTTTCATAATACATAATTAGAAACTAATTTTAGTTCATAATATGACCTACAAATTTTTAGCATCAAAGTATATTCAAAAATTAGCATTAAATAACACATATTTTTTAAAAAAACATTAATAATGAAATAAAACAATAACTCCACTATAAAAGGCGTTGTAGGCTGGGTGTGATCTGCGTGAAAAAATATTAGACAAATTATCCCATTAATTAGTTATTATAAAAAAATGAAAGGCCTTCTACATATATTTCAATATAATATTTAAATTCCAAAGAAAATCTAATTACAGTAAACATATGTCCATTATTATTTCCCCTTATTAATACATGAAAATCAATGTTCACTACACTGTGGTGTCAAGCTGCGATGTGAAGTGTTGAACATCGAAGCCGAGTTATCCTTCTCAGTTTTACAGATCTCTACCTCCCGAACTTAAGTAGAGATATAGGCAAATACTCTATAAATTGCGACGTTCGTTTTTAAACGTTTTTATTTCTTCATTCAGTGTCATCTTTAATAATCAAATCCGTTGCGTGACTCTGTCAATTTCCAATGAGCTGAGGATGTTCCAGATAAACCAGGACAGTGATTGGTGGATGATCAGACTTCCACGTAAAGGATTAACCCTTAATTTCCGGCTTTCGGCTCACAAATGTGTCTGTGAGACAGAATTTAGCGTTACAAGCTGAAAAATAGGTCAACTATAGTGAGATCTTATGCATATAAATTTAACGATATTCTTAGGCGTACTTCTATACAAGATCTAGCTCCCTGGTCCACGCTTTCATTACATTGAAACAGTTTAAGCTTGATATGATCGTATAAAAGGTCTTAGAACATAGAGATTGCGATCTCAATGTATAACATTCATATAAGTTCACCACCGTTAAGGTTATGACCGTTTCATGTAGACTGATACCTCTAAGTCAAAAGGGGCAATTTAGATTTATAGTGTGATTTTTTATAATTCCCTGGTTAGCATTCATGTTCAACAATGCCTTAATTATTACTTTGCTGAAGGTCAAGATTACCATTCACCATGTAGGGATATTGATACTACCCGATACCTGTGTAAGTTAATAACAACTTTGTTTCACTTCGTTTGATAGGATACTTTGTCTGTAGTGTGCAGAGAAGAGTTCTCGATTCCAAACTGTCTTCCTGGTAGTAATAATTTCACTTTTACTAACATAGTAGATAGGCTTTCTTAACAACATTGTAAAACAGTGATTCAGGACATACAAGCCTGTAATAGCAGTAGTAGTATTACTTTTTTATTTTAAGAAGCGATTATTACGATTGAACGGGTTATCAGAAATTCTTGTAATTCTAACAGCTTTAGGTTAAGAATAAGTCTTCTTGGAGAAAGAATATATGTTCCACCGTTTAACGTACCGTAAAATAAATTTCATATGTGATTCCTTGTGGTTTGTTATACCTACGCTTTATCTATATGTGCAGCCTATCGTACTTTATATAACTATGAAAATACCGACATAAGACTGCAACGAAGTGTCATACAACACACGTTATTTAATAAATGTTCCTTATATATACTTCTATAAGGATAATTTGCAGCTGATGCACCTAATTGAGAAAGTTCATTGAGATATCACTTCAATCTAGATCTTAAAAAACAGGTATAACAGCGATAAATTGGATTCGGGTATTATAGTTAAACTATGTTAATCGTCAGATGATGGAAAGTCTGTACTATCGAGGTTTTGTCAGTTTCGGTTTCAGATATAAAACTACGATTGGATGGATTAAATTACTGGTCGAGTACTGTATATTGAACTCAGAGGGACATCGGTGTTGTAATTGGTGTATGGTGTTGATGCTTGATGAAGAATTGTTTTTACTATACACTAATTGGGTGGGTGAGCTCATCTTGAAGAAGAGATCCAGTTCACTCTTTACAACAGTTTGGACTAGAAGGTATGAGGATAATTCATCTGTATGTGAGGCTGACTGACCGTATAATGAACTGATCGATGATTTAGCTTTTCTTGTATTCAGTCACAGTATGATGATGTTTGTAAAAGATGCCAATTAGATAAATATTAAATAGCATATATATATATATATATTATATTATAAAATTCAATTGCATTTTTTCTATAGAGGTCTATTATTAGTTATGAACCATTTATAACGCAAGATTTGTCTATCGTTTCTTACCTTGATCCCGATCATACATTGTGACGAGTTCTATTTTGCGCTTAGTCAAATCCAACAATTCTCATCTGAAACATCTGTAATTTCTTCATTTTTAAGGACGCGTAGGGGTAGCTCATTGCGCTTATATCCAATTGGTATGACTAATACATGTCCTCCTCTCGCTTTATAGCTTTATTTTAACCTTTATATATTCACCTCTTCTTATCATGTTAAATAGAGGCATGCTCACTTCTCTCATAAATTATCAGAGAACAAATCCACCAAGGGGAACAGTCCACAACACTTACTTTGAAATGTGTTCAACGAATTACCCTATCATTTATACATTACTTAACGGAGCTTCTATCAGGCCGTAATGCAATTTACACTGTGAGAGTAGTATAATGATATGAATATTAATGAACAACATTGATTTCTCTAGATCCTAGAAATGATTTACTAATTTTGAAATCTATCTTACTATAAGATTTTACAAATTAAGTAAAATATCTGATCATAGATTTGGGTATGATTATCATCTATGGTATAAAAGTGTCTGTTTCTCTTTAATAATAGAACACGATTACACAATCACTGGTTCCGTCAGTGAATGGATATGCTCGTCCTTCCACATCATTTATATGCATTCGCACAGGATCACCTAATATAAACCACTGAGAGGTATAGTAATGAATATTAGAAAAATATACTATTAACTTTCCTTTTTTTAGAAATTGAAATCACCTTAATAAGGGGCTTTATATATTCCCTATATATACATACTGATGGTCAAACTATATCTGTTTAAAACGTAACATCCCTTGATCTTATATGTAACATCTCCGAGGATTGCAATATATATTAAATTGAGAGATAAAGTTGAGTCATTAATAGACTTATTGTACAGATATGGGAAGGTCATTATTATTCCACTATGTCTATTGTAGCAACAGTATTAGGAATGATTCAACTACAGATCTATGCTATCGTTCATATTGCACACATTCCGAAACCAATCTGAACGTTAAAGTAAATAAACATTCATAGGGATTAATTCATTTCTGTTGTCGATCTTAAAGTGATTAATACCCATATCTAGCCCGAGTGTTATGTATAAAAATGTTAAATTTAATCGAAACCGAATTAATACTTTATTTAGCAAATAATGAGGTTGTATACATCTTACTGGAATTACCATTATGTCGACAATAGCTTAACATTTTGGCTAAATTATTTCATTATAAAACTGAAATATTTAATATAATTAGTCATCTAACATCTTCAAATCGGAGTACTTTATCTTTATCATGACAGAATATAACATAATCTTATCACCTTTATAGACTAATATTCCATCATGACGTGTAATATCATATAAATCCTTGAGGAAGATGTCTTCAAATATTTCGTATCTTAATATCATTTTAACGCATAGTTACTACCTCATTAAGAAAGATCTCAGGTTAAGTTTGAATTAGGATTCATTAATTCGGTTGTAAAACCTGAACTTCTAATTTTTTAGAATTTATACTCTGAGACTAATTTAGACTTTTCCTAATTTGTATGACTCCGATGATGGCTAAGAATAATTGGAAATAGTTTCCCTGTGTTATGCATTGTGTTTTGTTTTGATTAAATTGAATACGCGTAGAATGATATAAGTGATGTTAGTTATTGATAATTGAGGCTTCGAGTGTTATTTGTTGAAAATGAATTATTAAACAGTCGTTTTATTTCTAAAGATGAAGATTTGGTGTCCATTACTACTTTATTTAATTTACATAGAAAAGAAATAAGATAGGAAGAAAAATTATTCTTTATACTCTCAGAGAGAAAATGAAACATGAATGATTTAATCTGGAATGTAGTCCATACCAGATGTAAGAGGGCCAACTAAGAGCTACTAATTTCCTATATATTATTAAATTACGGACTCTATTGTAAGGGGTGTGAGTGTATTCGTAATAGTGGTGAACATAGAACTCTCAGAGACACTCGGCGAGACACGTTTGTGCTGTGTCTCGATGCACACACCACGAAAGTGTTACCCAAAATGATAGTGGGTAGCTGATATTGGTACACCTTGTTAAGTACATTCTTTTATACACGGCTATTAAAAGCTCTCTTTGCGGACACATCTCGCCTATCCTCGCTATCTCTCTCACTTTAACGTCATCCATCCGTCACGCATCTCTCCATTCCTCTTGTTGCAAGATCTACACTATAAATAGCTCTCTCTCGACTGATGTTTTTCTTCATCATATTTTCTGAATTTGATTAACTCTCCTCATATAATATACAACTATTTACTTTGCGATCTTTTATCATTCGGGATTTTACAAATGCAAAATTTCATTACTTGAATTTCGTTTCATTATATATATATATATATATCTACTATCTTATCTATCAGTTACTACTATACTATATAATCTCTCTATACTATATTCATTTCTCTCATTCTTTATATCACTATATTAATTATATATATACTATATCATATATATATAATTAATATTATATTATAATTATATATATATATATTAATATATATTAATATTATATTTAATTATAATATATAATATTAATTAATATATATATATAATTAATTATATATTAATTATTATAATATATATATATTAATATATATTTAATATATTAATATATTATAAATTATATATATTATAAATATTAATATTATATATTAATATTGATATTGAAATCGTATTATTCAGATAGGAATTCATTTCGCATATATTGTATATTAAATTAAATATCGATTTTATGTCATTTAAAGTGGGATATCGATCAGACACTTAGGCAATTAGAAATAAACATATTTATATATATTTATATAACACACTATAGACAGAATAAAAGTGAAATCTATAGAAATATACTAAACGTAATTACAGATGACCAGAACACTATAAGAATAATATTTAAAAATAATTATATCAGCACGAAGATAAAAACATAACATAAGATTGAGTTAGGTTTCATTTGTAGAGAAGGCGAAATGCATAACTGAAAGTTCGACAAAAAGTTTTAAAGAGATAAAACAAAAAACAAAAAGTTACTTGGTTGGTCCGTGAATATATTAAGATAATAGAAAAAAAATTAATTGATAAACTGAAGTAAGGGGTATAGAAGACAAATCCTTATTTAAATTGGGTATTTAATTCAAAAATGTAGGAGAGACCAAGAATCTTCTGTCCGATCACTCATGTGGCAGGGTGATATGTTAATTCTTAAAAAATTTTTTTGTGCAATTAGGCGGTGAGTGATCATTCTGAAAGACATGATTGCGTATAGAGGAGTTTTCTGGGGTTGTGTGGATTAGTGAGAAATAAACTCCAGTTCTATAAGAACTCCTCCGTGTTTCGTTAGACTCCGTTTAATGCAAGTAAGTTGAATTTCTGTTTTGGCACTACGTCACGGACTGTTGCAGTCCGTCATCAATATTATACAAATATACTTTAAGCAGCGTTACAAATCATATAGTAGAGAAGCGAAATCTATATAATGCTGAAAAAATTCATTGATACCTATATAATTAAAAATAGGAAGAAAATAAAGCGAGCAAAAGGAAAAACATATAAATAGAGATAGAGATAGAATGATTGAGAGTTTATAACAAGTTTTCACGCTTAACGCACGCGAAAATACATCAAAATATATTAGTTAAGAATAAGGTTGTTTAGGGACGGTTATTTGGTGTTTGCGGACTTAAGAAAATTTAGGGGCTGAAATGTGTTATTAAGATAAGTCGTTTACATAGGTTTGAAATCAGTGTTGTGATAGAAAGAGATTGCGAAAAGACAAAATGGACAAGTATTGTATTTCAAGGTTGAAAGACCACCATTGAGGAGCTTAAGTTAAAGGTACGGAAAATTGGCATTTGTAGTGAAGACAGTCTTTGTATTGAGCGGGAAGAAAACTGAGATACAAAATTAAGCCTAATGTAGTAGAGGAAGTGTTGTTCTGATTATAATTAGAGGTGGAGAAGGACTCATTGTTTAAGAGAGTAATATAGTTTGTCAGGCAGTGTCAAGAAAGGGTAAGAGTTAAACTTATTGAATGTGTTCTAAATTTAAAACAAGATAAAAGAGGAATGTAAATAGGTAATGTTGAGTTGTTAAGAATAGTTATACAAGAATACAAAAGACACGAAGTGGATCCGGAATATAAAAAACAATACATCAGACACAGCAGTCATAATGACTAAAAGAGGAGAAGCTTTTAATTCAAGGAGACAGTTCTCCTAACACAAATTTACTAATCGAGAAATAAAAAATGCTTTGCGAAGCTGGGCCGGTAACTGAGGCGAACCCTGGCCATACCGTCCAAATTTGGGATATAAGATTTTCTGATCAATACAGAAAAGACTGGTGTAATCTTTAGCAGGAGGTTAAAAAGTATTGGTTCAACTCGAGATATGTATATAGATAAAGTCAATAAGAGCGAGCTCAGATCTAAAGAGATTGTCAGCAATAATGTTGATAAGTTTCTCTGAAGGGAATGTTGGTGAAAAGAGATTGAATATCGAAACTGGTCTTGTGGAAGTTCGGAAAAGAGCAGGATGTATTATGGAAAATTTAAACAAAGCAAAGGATCTATTAATCCTGTATTGGTTTAAAAGAGACAATTGTTACCTAAGGGAGAATAAAATATTAGGCACAAGTGTGTAGCGCAAAGGGGTCGTTTAATGGCTGGGAGAAAACCTGGGATCGAAGTGAGAGGTCAGGATGTTGAATGAGTCTTATGGGAGGATCGTTCACAAAATTTATTAACAAAATATAGCATACTATTATTTTTTCTAACTACGACTGAATTGCTATTAAGTATTTAATTAAGGTATTAATGCTTTGGAAGTTCTTTGGCAAGCGGCAAAAAGTATCTGCTAGGTCAAAGCCTAAATTATTAAGTCTGATAGACTTAATATCATTCATTTTTTTGTAGGGAAATATTATTATTGATATTATTACTTATTCAATATTATTCACTTATTAATTAATTATTATTATTATTATTATTATTTATTATTATTTATCTATTATCTCATTATTTTCATTATATTATTTTATTATTATTAGTAATTAAACATCATTGTTATTATTATTACTCTATGATTATTATATATATTATATGATTAATTTATTCATTATTATTATATATATGTATTTTTATTTATATTATTAATTATTATCTTTATTATTTAGCACGAGTTATTATTATATTTATTATTAATTTATTTCCATTATTATTATTGATTATTATTGAGTTTATTATTACTATTATATTATTATGGCCCTATCCTTTAAAGGATGTTACATAAATAGGAATGATATCGAAAATCGCCGAACCCTAAGACGATAAAGCGAACCTGTCAGTGTCAGATTGTTAGCTTAATAACTCCAAGAGAATGTGAGGGGCAGATTTCCTCTAATACTTATTTTTTATCATGTAACTCGTGACAAATAGTTAATTAGTGATATTAAACAACATTTTTTATTCAATGGAGGCTGACCGGCACCGTTGGCACAGAAGGGGGAACGAGAGTCAACAACACACCGAGTCTTGCCCCCGGTGAGGCGAGAGAAACTTATGACTACCTCCATCTCGTCATCACTCTTTTTTTTATTGTTTTTAGTTAAAAAATAAAAAAAAAATGGCAACTCGTGGATGCTCCATATTAGCTTGAAATAATACGACATAATTCGATTGATTGATAATAACTAACCTGAGAGGATACTTATCTTAAAATAAACTATAGGTGAGAGTAAAGAAGAAAAAACAGACAGTAAGGTTGCCAGCCATTTTTTATTGCGATTATCTTCTAAATGATTCTGCATTATCGTTCGATTGGTAAGTATCGGTGCAACTTTTTTATTTAAATGCGTCAGCAGATAAAAATCTAATCAAACTTACCTGGATTATCTTTTTTCTATTTCTACTAATGTTAATTTCAATATACTGAGGATTTGTGTTAATTTGATGCAAGATAACAAGAACATACTACTGAATAAAAGACTAAATTCTTAACATCATACTAGAATAAGTGCACTTTTTTATTTTGATGTCAATTTTTGTTCTTTGTTAGCTTTGTATGAATGAATATATCTTAACTTTGTTATTTTAATGTTTATTTTTTTTAATTTGTAAATGATTAATTTTTTTTTCAGTTAAGCAGGTTACATTCTGACGGGGGAGACCTAAGTAGTAAGTCTCGAAAACGTAAACCTTCTTAATTTTTCTTAGAAAAAAAATTTAATTGTGATAGTTTATAAATCACAGATATTGAATAAGTTATATTTTGTTTCTTTACATTCATAGAAGTTTAGAATCTCGTATATATAGTAAAAAACTCTTTATAATTATATACTACTATATATATATTCAATAATATAATATATATAATAAATCTATATAATATTTATCATAGATTAAAAATATAATATATATAAATAAATAGGTATAATTGCTTGTTAGTACTAAATATTATAGTATAACTATATATTTATCATATATGCTAGAGTCAGAGAACCTAGATATCTTTATTATGTCAATAGGTCTAGAAAATAAGTCTCGAAATGTAGATATACACTAAATAATAATGAAACATGAATAATCAATATAAAATTATTTCAATAAAATCACAATAATAATAATAATAATCATATAATATAAATCAATAACATAATAGATATAAGAATGAGATAATAATAAGTGAGTAAGTAATAATAATGAGAATAATAATTAATCTCTCAATGATATTTAATTTTATTTCTTTCAAAATTTTCCTCAAGTCATGATTCTCAATGTTGCTCAGTGGTAAAACGCTGAGCTCGTGAATTGGGACGAGTCACTTCTCAAATTGCTTCCCAATCCAAACATTAAATAAGAGGGTCGCAAATCGGCAAAGCCGATTCCAAGACACTTCTGAGAACTTTCGCATTCCGTAGTGTCGTCTGCGCCGTTCATATGCTGAAACTAGCATCCATACGTCTTGCGTCATTTATGAAATGAAAGCTATTTAAGCAAAAATAGTCTTTCGTCGGTTCACCAAAGAGTCACAGCAGGAACTCTCTATGAGTCGCAACCCGACCGTTCACCTGAAATAATCCTATTGCGACGTGACTGTTTCTACTAAGGTATGCAGTTTTGGAATTTAATGTAGCTTACCAGAAGTTCAGCGAAACACTGACAGTAAATCGTGCATTTTTAAATGAATTTTTTTTCTTCCTTTTATACTTATGACGAAATCAGTCTGTATATAACAAATACAACGAATTTAGCTTGCTCCGCTTCATTAATTATTCCTACAATAGAGAAAGAATCAATTCAATAAATAATAATTAATAATATAATAATTAGTTTTTATGAATAACCAAAAGGACTTACTTATAATGGATACAGAATGTATTGAGATATTAAAATAAATTCTTTGTCCTATACTTTTATTTCATAAAATACAACGAATTTTAATTTACGAGTTAAAATCAAAGAAAAAAAATAAACAGATGTTTTAGTAGTTTACTGTTAAACTTTACTTTTCTATCAAGAAACTTTATTTCATTATATAAAACATTAAAGGTCCTGATTAGCTATCAATTAAAAACGATTAGAATTTGTTTAAATAATTCAGATGTTTTTTTTTCCTTTTAATATATGCATATATCATTGTTTGGTACCAGTGGAAAATGTGGCCGAAATGCTGTATCGATGATTATAAAAGAATATATAAGTTAAAATCATATTATTAAGTATTGAAGCTTGACAGATAAGAAAAGAATGAACAAAATTAAGATTCTCAACATGATGATATATTCAACACAGTAAGTATATACATTTCTTGTTAAAAATAATGTCATGGCTAAATATAAAAATGGTTATCAATTAATAATAATAACAATATCCTGATCTTATTTTATGAGTTAATAATATATAAGTATATAATAATAAGTACTTACTACATATATTATATATATATATATATATATACTATATATAATATATATATATATATATATATATATATATATATTATATATATCATATATATACTATATATATCTGAACAGTATATTTAAATATTATACTAAATATATAATATATACTATATATGAGACACTATTATATATTATATATATATATAATACTCATTATTTATATATATATAATAAGTATATATATATATATATATATATAATAATACAAAGGCGAGTAAAATAAAAATAATTCCATCTAAACAATTGGCATAAATTACTAGTAAATCAATCATCTTTGAGTGTCTATCAATTGCTTACTCACTTGAATAGATATTACACATAACGGTGTACTTCTTTACATTCTGAAATACAGTTCTGAGAACTCTTGTCATGACGACTCAGATGGCTAAGAATCTCGAATCTCCTAACATCGTTTAAACTGTATCCAACTACAAAACTAATTTCAATAATTTCCGTCTAAAGGGTGGAGTAATGTGCCTATGTTAACATAAAACTCTACTCTTGTAACACGTCTCGTGAATCTCCAATCTCCTAATTTTCGATGTTCTAATGGCTTAAAATCTTTTCTCCCTACTACTACCATCATCATTATCTTGTGTTCCTGCTACTGCTCTCCTAACAGACAGATTTTCACGCCTTTTTTGAATATCTACTACTTCTCACGAGACTACGTTTTATCAACACTCTTCACAGTCCAAATACTGAGGTCTACTATTTAGCGGGGATTTTCAATCGTACACAAACACTGAATGTTGGGGTCCTACATCATACGATTTTAAGGTGGAGGAGTTGGGCCGTATATCATTCGCGCATTCCAACGTATTCCTGTAACAACTTAATTTAAAGAACCCACACATATTACCGGATCGTCCTATTACCATTCTTTGGATACACACTTGAGGCGTATGTTTCAAACAGACACTAGTTCCTTCTCTTCTTATAATACACCACTTTCGCTCTTATCGGTAAATCTGACACTAACCTTAAATCTACATATTATTTTTAATATATTTCTCCAAAGCTGCATCCTTCCCCAATATCATCGTATTTTATCTGCTGACAACTTTTGATCGCGTGCCGATTGGGAGGGGCTTGCGATTGCTATCTACGGCCTCAATATAAATTGGAGTGACTGCCTTTGTCTCTGGGTGACTGTCTTCGACTTTCTGCCCGATAAGGTGGGAGCTGTATATGTTGATATAGGGATAGAGGCGGTTTTCATGTGTGCTGTCAGACTAATCTTTTCTACCTCATAATCCATGGCCTCGATCGTGCTTGTTCTTGTCATTCAGACTATGGCATGATCGTGTTTGAACAAAATTCTCGTTCATCCTTAATTCATCTGCTACATTTTCATTCTGCTAGAAATCCGTTGCAGGGATACTCTTGACGAGCAAAGCCGGCTTTCCATCAGAATCAAAGTAGCGCATAAACCTTGCCTCTCTACTGACAAATCTTTCCTGGCTCTCCAAAAACATCTCTAACAACTTTCTGTAAATCTGTCTTTCCTCTCTTATTCGCTCTGTGGTTCTGTTGCTAATTCTCCAACTGAAAGGCAATCTCTTCGGCCTACTATTTTTCTCTAACTCAACCTCTGGACGATTCTGCATTCCTCCATCCTCCTCCTTCTCCTCTCA
>JABUQX010020072.1:0-37661 GCA_015478945.1 Trachelipus rathkii
TAAAATCAAATAATTTACGGATATCATTTTTGAACATTAAATGTTTATAGTTTTAAGTCTGTGTAATTTTTATACAACACTCCACAATTACCAAATGCAGTGTCCACAATTATCAAATGTATTGTACTACAGTACTATTCTATGCGAAATCCTAGGTAGTGCAGCTAGGCCTATGCCTAGAATGAAATTTCAAGATGGAAACTAACAAACCGAACTGCACTAGGCTTGCTTAAAAAGTAGCCTAGGTCCTTTCAACGAATTGAAAAAAAATTATTAGGTAGGCAAAACACTACTTATTAAAAATAATACCCTTTTCACTATAAAGGTAATATCTATTCACTTCCAGGCTGTTTAGATATTTTTGGGTAGTGAATGCAGGTGCCACTAAATCGATAAAGACGATGCCAATACAAATTAGACCATTGGTTTTATTACATTCAAATAGTACAATTAATTTCATTAGAAACTTTAAACTCCTAAGTTGTTATAAAATAGTACAAATACATCCAATAAAGTATACAATTTCCGCCTTTTAAATATAATATCTTCAAATTTCTTAGTTATCACAGCAGCACATCTCAATAGAGTCAAGATCACTAATAATAGTTGTTTAATATATATTATAATAAATGTATAATAATAAATGGTACAATTAAAAAAGAATTAAATTTAAATGAATGAAATTAATAATAATAGAATAATTATTAATTAATCCTAGATACATAATATATAATATAATAAATTATATATCAAAACATGTCAGTATAAGACGATATTTAAGAGAAAGTTTAAAATTTAAAATTTGCTTTTAAGGATTTATTGAGTATTCATGAAATTAATATGTTGGGTTAATAATAATAGATATAAAAAAATAGTAAAAATATAATAAATAATTTCATACATAAGAATAAATAATCCAATTAGATGAAAAGCTAATTTTAAAATATATTTAATTATACTTTATAAATAATTAGTTATTTATAAATTTATATAAAATTAAATTACATAATAAAATATATATAATATAATTAATTTATAATATTTATCTTTAAAACTTTTAGTCCTCAAGTTCTGACTTTGATTTTTTTAAAAGTCTTGAATGAAAATTTTGTGATTTTAACTGTTTATAAATTATATATTTTATCCTATTTAACGAGATATCCCCTAATTATCCTATAATATCTATTAAACACTACACTCTTAACTGTATGTCTTATTATATAATCACATTTTATATCTTCACATGTTTTCGATTCTACTCTCTCACTCTCTCATCGTATATGAATTCTATTTTAAGTATTACTTTATTACAATTACTGTTGTCCACTGTTCTTATTATCATCTCACTTGAGCTCTTCTCTATTACCTCTCTCTCACTCATCTCTCGAATCTCTTGCTCATTCTCGTCTCTCTTCTCTTCTCTCTTCAGGTGTCATCTCTGAAATACCGTTGTCTAACATAACTGTTTCATCTCTAGGCTCTGGCCCTTGTGCTTTCTGATATATATATATATATATTTTTAATCTCTCTCTCTCTCTCTTCTTTCTCTATCTTATCTCTATCTCTTCTCTCATTCATATATATCTCTATACTATCTATATTAATATATACTAATTACTTCCTATTATATCTTTATATATAGTATTTTCAATTCTCTCCTACTTTCTATATATTCTTATCTCTCCATCTTAAGTATATAATAATGTTTGTTATGTGTGCCTTTTAATGTATACATATATAATTCCCATTGAACGTAGGTGGTGCAATATAATTTGTATTTCCAGTCAAAGTCTGTTGATAATCCCTAATATTGAAAAAATAATAAGCATGTCAATCAAAAAAATATCTCACGCGCTCATATTCGTATATTATCTAATGAATGAATAAAAAAACAGTTTAAAAAAAAAACAATAAATAGCAACAAACCATTTTAATCAATTGCATATTCTACCGGCGCATTGTAATTAAATTGTCTGACCACACTTACGATGTAATCAGAATCTACTTCTCATCCAATCTATCTAAAAAAAAATAACAGTAAACGTAGCTAATAAATAAAAAATATTAGCAAAATAAATAAAAATCTAATCTGGAGAAGTAAAAATAAAAACTACAATACACGGAATAAGATAAAGAAATATATAATCTGCATTTGATCAGAATAGTAAGCTTAATAGAGGGAGCGTATTTGAATTCTGAATTCGAAAGCACTGTAATAATGAGGGGCATTATACGGAATAAGACACTCTAAACAATTCTTATATGTTTCTGAGACGTTCATAGTTCCGCGTATCTTGCTAAAGTAGGTCATTTAATTTCACCTTTATTTTTTTTTTATTATTGAGTTTCTTTCGAGGAATCCTAATTTTATAACATTGGCCGGAAAATATATTATTATACTTGGAAATTTAGAGTTTGTTCTGTAATTTTCAGTTATTTATTGGAGTGTTTAAATAAATATATTATATATAATAATATATTATATATATATATTATATATATATTTATATATTATAATATATATAAATATATATATATTAATTATATATATATATATATATGTATATATTATAATATATTATTAGGTACCAATAGTTTGTAAATATAGTTTGTAGTAATATTGAATATAATAGTTCATATATATATATATATAACTATGAAAAGTTTATATATGTATATTATATATTATATTGTATATAATATAAATCTTATTTATGTTGTATTAATTATATTAAATTAATTATATTTATATTTGAGAGAAATATATTTATTATACATAATATATATATAATATTAATATCATTATTATTAAAATATTATTATAAAATACTAAAGTCATACTAAAAGATATAACTTACCTATATCAATATTTATAGATATAAATATTTATATATAAAATGTTTATATTGTATAATATATTTTTATTATTAAAATTAATATAAATATAATATTATATTAATATATTATATATCATATATATTATATATATTAATATATATATATATATATATATATATAATATTAATAATATATATAGTTAATATTATAATATATATTAATATATATATTATTATATAATATATAATATATATTATAATATAATTATATTATATAATATATATAATATATATATATATATAATATATATATACATATATTATTTATAATATATATATATATATACTATATATAATATATAATATATATATATATATATATATATATTATATATAAATATAATATATATTATATATACTCATTATATATATAATATTAACACATATAATAATATATATATATATAATTTCTAACTATATATCTTTTACATAATACGAAAGTTACTATATTCATATATTAATATATGAATAAATACAAATATATATAGTATTATTATATTAATTATTATATAAAATTATATAATATATTATATATATCCATATTATAACTATATATATATATATATATATATATAACATTAATACTAATTAACTATCATGATAGGCAACTCCTAACACTCGAGAACTCTCAGGATCACCACTATATTAATACATTTAAGTGATAAACGGTGGTCCTCCACAACGTAGAGAATGGAGCCGCAATAAGAGGTTCCTTAGAGATTCTTTAATAAACTTTTTATCAAATGAATAAATAAAAAATAACATAGATAAATTAAAAGAGTAAAAGGAAATATAGAAAACAAAATAGTTAGGAACGGAACTTTTTCTATTGCAGCTGAAAGAAATGAGACTATTCAATGCCCAAGTAATCGAGAATAGCGGAGAATGAGCGTACGTGAAGAATTTTCCCTACAAAATTGTGATATATTGTTGACCTTTTGGCATCATGGTATTTACTTCTTGATATCCAAATTTCTTTACAATGTGAATACCTTAATTCATATTAATAACGTTTATTTTGGAAGGTTGTATAAGTAATGTGAATATAATATATATAATATAATAATAATATATAATATATAATATATATATATATTAATATATATATTATATATATAATATTATATATATATATCATATATATATATATATTAAATAATCACTACCTTTTTAACGTTAGCTTCATCCTCTATGCAGGGGTAATCATCAGAGAGGGATCCACAGGCAATATATCGAATTTTAAAGGCCGAGGCTATCCCATAACTAAACCTAGCATCACACAACTGAGTGATTCGCAGTCGAGAGTTTTTAATTCTTGGCCCAAAGGTATGAATAAAACTCACAACTGCTACGCGGAGGAATTTTGAACCAGCGTCCTCAATCGTTATGACAGGTCACGGTTATACGACTCAAACCTCACGAAGGCGTTCTAAAGTATATATATATATTATTATAAAATATAAATATTATATATATTATATAATTAATTATACTTTGATTAATGAATGTAATATATATATAATATAAACTACCTATAATATATTAGCTTTGACGGATTATTTAAATAATTATAATATATATATATATATATATATATATATATATAATATATTAATATATATAATTATATAATATATATTGCACTGGTAATTTAGCAACAGAGCGCAGATTAAATAAGTAATCTAAATAAATAGGGTGCTTTATTGAATAACGGTTTTTTCTTAGCTTATTGAAGTTTTTATTACATAATTTGCAAGTTAAATGAAATAAATGGAATGACAGATGATGATAATCAATTTTAATGTAATAGCAATAATGACAATGGATATTTCATTTTTAAACACAGTTTAATAGCCCATTAAATTTAATAATAAATATATCACGCAATAACCTGCCGGCTAAATGATAATGATTCGGCACTTTATAGGCATTTAAGTTTAGTATGCTGATCAGAATTGGTATTATACTAAAATGCAACTTGTTTGCTTGTGAGCAATTTAAGATAATCAATTATAATATAACATACTAGGCCTTTCAACAATATACATTATTAATTATAAAATGGATTCGATAAGTTGAATCTAGAGAAGATGCAAATGCGAGGCAATCTTCCTCAGCTCATAAACTGTATAATATCTTTATGGACTTGTTTTTAGAGTAAGGACCATTCAGTGTCTTAGCCCTTGACTCAGACGCTTTCATTTCAAATCTCGCTCCCTATTGGTTAGTACAATTAATAATAAAATATTTATAATATAAGAAATATGGACGGATTGTTTGTATGTAGGGAATGGAAATTTCCAATTTGAGCTCAATCATATAATAATATAATATATCCTAATATATATATTATATATATAATATATTAATATAATATTATATTAATATATTATATATTATATATTTTATATAATTATATATTAATATATATTATATTTAAGTAATATATTATTTGATTTTCATATAATATTATACATATTATAAATATTATATATTAATTATATATATATATATATAATATATATATATAATAATATATAAATATAAATATACTATATTAATATATAATATTATATATATATATAATATATATATATATATATATAATATATATATAGTATATATACTATATATTAATATAATATTATATTAATATATATATATATAATATATAATATATATTATATATTATATTATATAGAGAGAAGATAGAGAGAGAGAGAGAGTTAAGAGAGAGAGAGATAGAAGATGAGGAATGAATAATGAGAGCAAGAGCACGACTATGAGAGATATTTTAACTTCAGTGATATACTATTTAAATAGTATTAATATAAGAATGGATATTTATGAACCGCAAGTCAGTAGAATAAGAAATAATATTTCATCGTACATACTAGTTCAAAGGGCTAGATACCAGTCAGGCTAGTTACCTACGTAGCCTTATTTATTAACTATATATACTATATAATATATACCTGTTTTATTTGAGCTTGAAAAATCGATCATTGTAGACCCATAATTCATGAGAAAAAAACTTATTGAGCACGCACTAGAAAATACCTCCGATACACATAATATCTATATCTATGGGAGCACTTGGAGAATAACTATTTTTTTTAAGGTACTAAATGATAGGAAGATTAGCTAGTATTATTTCCATTAGAATAGGGTGAAACTATACGTACTCTGAGGTGTATAAATCTTCACAAAGGACCTTAAGCATCTAAGGAATACCAATATTGATGAGTATACTATGAGCTAAGGTAGTTTTCTAGAAGTTGATCTCACGGGATCAAGAGGTTTCAGAGATAGTATATATACTCAATAGGAATATTGAAGTATAGTGACATATGGTCAATACAACTGATCTAGGTAGATGAGAGAATACGCCTCACTACCAGATATATATAGAGATTGGGTGTAAAGATATATATATAAATATATATATATTAACTTTAGGTTATATATACATAATAATACTTAATAAGATAAAAATAATATAATAAATATATATACGTATATATATATATATCAAGTAAACAAAATATTAGACAACATGAATTAAACATTATCTGGCGAATTTTATTAATTAAAAATATTATTTAAAAGAACTATATTATTATTATTACTTATAATATAATAGAAATCGAGAAGAAGGCAAGAAAATATTATACATTCCCAAATCATGAATTCCATTTGTCCATTATATAAGAGAAATGAATTATATGTGAATATTATAAGATGAATATGCATAGCTATTAAATTTTATAATATGTACTATATGGAATTGATTATATATTATAAAGTATGTGTTGAAACCCATATATATCAAAGTTGATAACATATTACTTATTGACATTATGGGTTACCTTAGCCATTATTTATTATTTGTTTTATAAGAAGATAATGTTTAATTTAGCTCAGGTTCGTATATATAATATTTTTTAAGTTACTATGTTTTGATTTATCGATTATATATTTAATAATTTTTTATTCAAGAACTTTTGTCCTATAAAGAGTTATTTTTTATTTATTTGAGTTAATATCCATATCATAGTTAGTTAAGTATTAAGTTTAATACATAATAATGATGTTTTTATTATATGGTGCATAAATTGATTGGTGTGTTTTATTTATGTTTTTTTTAACTAGGAAGATAAGTTATAATATATAGCCAATATGGTAACCCTACCATATTGTTTAAAGGTTGAGAGATAGGTAGAAATTTGATAATCAATACTAAGAGTATAGGTATTAACGTATATAATAGGAGGTTAGTTGATATTAATAGATAAATTATCAATTGTTATTATTATATATATATTAGTAAAGGGTAACAGTTAGAAAATGAAAAGTAAGATAAAATTAAATACTTATTATGTTTTAGATTATCTCAAGATAGCTATATATCATTAATCTTTATTATTATTATATAATAACTTATTAAATATGAATATTATAAAAAATATAAATTTCATATATATATATAACTATATATATTATATATATATATAATATATATTAATAAATATTATATAGTATATATATATATATTAAATATTATAATATATATATATAATATATATATATTATTTAAATATATATACTATATATATATATAGTATATATATATATTAATAATATATTATTAACTATGTATATATAATATATATATATGATATATATATATAATTATTAATATATATATATATATATATATATATATATATAATATATATTATATAGTATATTATTATATCTATATATAATAATATATATTATATATATATATATATATAATCATAACTAAAAGATATAAAAATATTGTATATATATATATATATATAATATATTATTAATATTATATAATATAACTATTAATTTATATATACTATACTATATAATATATATATTATAATATATATATATATATATAATAATATATATATATATTATTATATACTATATATAATATATGATAGTATATATATATAAATATATAATATTATAATCATTAATATATATATATATATATAATAATATTAATATAGTTATTAATATATATATATATATTATATATATAGTATAATTAATAATATAATTAATATATATAATATATAATAATATATATATATATATATATATATTATTGATATATATATATATATTAATTATAAATATATTACGGGTATATATATATTAAATATAAATATTATATATATATATTTATTAATATATATATATATTATATATTATATATATATATTTATAATATATAGTATATTATATATATGTATGATATATATATATAATTAATGAATATTTATAATATATTATATAATAATATATAATATATATATATATTTATATATATATTATATATATATATTATATAATATATATATTAATATTTTATATATATATATTATATATAATATAATATTAATCTAATATATATATATATATATATTATATATATAATATATATATAATAATATATATTATATAATATAATATCATTATATATATAATATATATATATATTATAATATATATATTATTATATATATATATACATATATATATTTATAGGCTATATAAATGCATACATAAAGTATAATATTAAATTAGTTACAATGCCACCGATTATACATAAAAAATATTTTGCATAAAAAATGAGGTAAATAGGAAAAATTGACAAATAGAAAAATGTAGTATAGAAATAAAGCTTCTTTTTTCTAAGACTTTATATTATGTACTTATTATACTATACTTTTACACTTTGATTTTACCCAGGCTAATTTAGGGTCAATATTAAATGTGAAGAACATTATTATATTTATATAGAATAATGTTTGAGGAACATTAAATGAACTTCTTGACGATTAATGAAAGATTATATTCAATTTTCCGTCTCAAATCATCCTACATTTATTAAGAGAGTACTTAATTATTAATGGAAGGGTTTATATCATATATATATATATACTATAAATACTATATATATTAAATATATAATATAATATTAATATATATTAATATATTAATATATATATATATATATAATATAATATATTAATATATATAATATAATATATATATATATATAATATATATATTAATATATATATCATAATATAATATATATATAATATATTATAATATATATTTTAAATATATATTATATATATATATAATATATACTGTTATATATATATATATTAATATAGTTAATAAAAAAGGAAAGTTAACTAGTGAAGAATCAAATATCAAACCGATATATTATATATTAGATATTTAATTATTATTATATAATATATATGTATTATAATAATATATTTTATATATTATTAAATGTTATTATTTTATATAAAGTTTAATTATATATTTATTATATATATTCTATATATAATATATTATTATTATAATATATATATATATATTATTAATAATAATAATATATAATATATAATATATATATAATTACATATATAATATATATATATATATATATAATATATATATATATATATATATATACTTTATTTATAGAAAATATATATAATAGAAATATATATTAGAAAATATATATATACGTTAATATATATATAATTATATATATTACTATTTATATACTATATAATATATATATTGGTTTATAATAATTATATATATATATATAATATATATATATATAACAGATGTTTTTTAGTATGATTATATTTATTATATTATTCTAATTTTGCTTGTTTCATGATTTAATTAATGATTACCATCACACTATTAAATATTGGGGTTATTAAGTTATTTTCAATCTAATTTATTTATCTAAATTAAGTAACTAATCACTTAAAATTGATTATAACATATAGATACATTCGTTTATTTATGTTAGATGATATTTGTTTACACAATAGCGTTCGACGAAAATCGAGAAATACGCTATCCCGAATATCTCGCTGTAGCCGGATGCAAAATGTGCTGCACAACGACTGGGAAAAGTTTTACTTTTTTTTTTTTTTTTTTTTTTTTTTTTTTTTCTGTATTTTATGTTATTTTTTTTTTTATTCAAATTTTCTATTGACTTCGCTCATTAGGTTTTAGTGTTTGGTGATAAAATGTTGAAAATAGTTGATTCTGTTTTAGTTCGTGCTGATGTAAAATTTTGATTCATAAATTTTAAAATTTTTGTTAATTGTACGACAAAAGGCATCATCTCGTTGCCGAAACCTTGGTCTGAGAGGGCGCACGGCTTTATACTTTAATGAATAAGCAAAAACAGCTTTTCTTATTACCGTAATTTTTAATCGCTTCATGTTACCTGACAATCACCATCACTTCCCATTACCCATCAACAAGCAGTGTGGTGATATTTTTAACTGAAACCAGGAGTTCTTTTCTAGCAGACCTTATAGTTTCTGTCGATATGTTGATAGTCGGATGTCTCTACGTGGAGAGCGAGTGATTATAGCTAGCTTGACTATAGTCCCGACGGGGAGACATTCTTTGCAGCTATCTCCGTGTGTAGTCAATCGGTGATATAAAAATGTGGAGTGATATGAGCAACGATCGAGTGGCTCATGATGAAACAGATCGTGTCTAGATTGAAGATGACGGGTACCGAGATGGTGAGAGGTGACAATGAGGAACAGGGTTCACACACGAAAAGTTTATCGGCGAGAGTTTACAGGTGTGGTGCTAACGAAAGTGTTGTTGATTAGCTGTGTGAAGGGATATAAACCACGGGGGTTTGTTTTTTGGCGGTGATGTTTGTGATCAAATGTTCATACCCATTAGTTCTTGATAGGCAATTCTACTATTGCAAAATTAATTAAAAGATCCTATTACAGTGCTCAGAGGGTTATTCAATAAGTAGATCTCTTTTTTGATTAAAATGAAGATCATGAAATGATGTATTCGCTTGTCGAGATCAAGTGCACCTTTTTACAGGATAGAGTTGAGGAATTATATAATAGCCAAAGCTTTTCACTCTAAATGATGTTAGACATACCTACTCTCTAAACACGCAAGAAAGAAATAATAGCAACAATACTTCATTAGAATAGGGGTATAGTGAACATATATAGATACTTATAATAAACAATAAAACACATTTAAGATATGTTTTTTAAATAAAAAATAATTTAGGTCTTATTTGCATTTTAATACTAGACTCTCACAATAAAAAAATCCAAGAGTTGTCGATTGCTTTGTTCATTGATTGACTATTCCTCGGTGTTTTACCGACTTAAACAAAGTTAATTTAAAAAAAAAGATGAAGCTTTTGATTACATGACCAGTTAGAACCAAACAAGTGTAGTGAGAGAAATGATTTCTTGTATTACATTCTCGGCGGGTACTGCGTAACTGCGATAGAAAAAGAGAAGCCACATAGTTACCTAGATATAAAGTGACTCAAAATTTTTGAGCTAGGAGATTGTGTAAAATAGTATATGAAAGGAATTTTTGCAGGCACCTTAATAAGATTATGTAAATGTCTTCACTCTCGCATAGATTATTTGTTTGTGTAATATTAGAAAACGTCCGGAGTCCAGTAGGACGAATAAATAACTTATCTATGGTAGGTGCATTTATACGCATAAGTTAGCCCTGTGAGTTATAATTTACATATTCCAATATTGTCTCGCTTAGAATGAAATAACTGCCAAGGAAGTCTGCAATTCAAACTTTCTTGTTCCAACCGTCAAACAATATAAAATGGTTGATAATTGTTATAATTTTATTATTTTATTTGATGGATACGAATCTTGTCTTTCGTAACCAGAATAAGATTTTATGCTCCCAGAGCAGCAACAGTGCGCTCGTTACAAGAGTTCAGGTGGGATCTACTCAAGCTGCTTCTTACCTCCTCTTCTGCTCTCTTCTCTCCTCCTCCTACTCATCTGTGCTCCTCCTCTTCATCTTCTCTATACTCTCTCTACGATTCTATATAGCACACCTCATCTCTTCTCACTCTGTTCTGTCTCGATAGTTGTTGAGTGGACTGTTATTGCTGTTCTGATTTCGACTTCGATTCTCCATCAATGACTTTCGGGGCCAGATTTAATATATACCTCTAACCACATTCTTTCATGTCAATACACGAGTTGACTTCACTCACAATTTTCACTCTATACTCTCTTTCTTCTCCCGTCTCTCTCTCCTGCTCGATCTACTCTCTTGTGGATTGCTCGCTCCTACTCTATTCTCTCGCTCTCTCTTCCTTGCCAGTATGTGTTTGGTTGTACCGTTTAAAGAGAGCATTTTTTAGTTCTTACCGCATGAAACGTTGTAATTTGGTGGTAATAAAATTGCTGTGCACACGGAATTTACGTTTGTTTCTCGTGCAATCTCTTTTCTACTCTCGTACTCCGTCTCTGTGCCTTTGCGTACTCTCTCTCGCTCTCACACTATATATATATATCTCTTTTAACTTTGCTTTCCTCACTCTCTTTCCTAGAGGTTAGACAATGGCAGAACAATTTAATCAGATAATATATATTATTTATATGAGAGAATATGTTAATCTTAAATATTATATAATAATTATAAGTATATTATTCATATTCATAGCAGATAAATTATTACTCAGCCATATTTAATTTAATTCCTTAGACTAGTTACCTGATCCCAATAGTGAGTATTAGGTGAAGTGATACTGTTGAAATACCACTTGATAATTTAAACTTAGTTAAGTTTTAGTGTTGTCGAAACTAACATTATACTCTTATAATATATGAATTACTTTATCTAATAAGGGTGAACTGTCATTGCATAGGATAACCGATGATTTTTATATAAGTAGTAATATCTCAAGAAGGAGCGTTGCTTCGTGTGAGGCAACTCGTGCTAACTTCATATAAGGTGCTCTACACTTCTGCGTGAGCCGGTTGAACATATTTATGAAATTATGTATTTTTGCAAATTTCATAATGTTGCAACGATCACATATTTCTCACGAGTGGTAAGGTGTTCTTTCATTACACTATGTGAACTCGCGACAAGGTTTCCTCAACCCATAATTGGAGAAACTTGTGTCACAATCATAGATTGAATATTAAATTATCATGAATAATTAGGATCATGTTATAGAATGATTATGCGCAATAAATTTGAAAAGAAAAAGGGAGAAGTAACCGGACATGTGATTTCTTATTATAAAGATGTTTAACTTACATTTGTAAAATCTTGGATTAAAAATAGTACTGGCGAAGTCCGTGACTTAGTTCTCCTAAAATCACGTAGAGAGATGAAGCGGATTTCATTATACAACGTTGAATATTAGGGTCAAATTTCAAAGCTAAGCTATATACTAGAATATATGTGTGTATTTTCTGATTACATTCTGCTCAGCTGCCTATCGTTTTATTCTATAATAAATTGGATAATCATTGGTATAGGGAGAGTTTGAGACCATATGAAATGGAGATAGTTGTAGCAAAGGCCGCAAATATTCCAGAAATAAACATAAGTATAATAATCTATTGACTATTATTGTGGAGAGACAATGTCACAGAAAATTATTTTGGAATAAAAAGTCAGAAGTAGAATCTAGCTAACTAATTATGATATGTATTATCTAACTAATATCAATATTTAGCACGATCCTAAAAGATCGAGAGAGTGAAGACAAGAGTCAGACAGATAAGTGGTATAGATCCTGTTAGTGAGAGCGCGTAAGAGCCACACATACATTTAATCTTATAAAAGTGAGTTTTTTAGAAAGTAGTTTTGTTCTAAAAGGTTACATATTATCTCACACATATTTTAGAAGAAAAAAAAACAGTAATTATAATACAGAAAATTATCGTTCGTTTACTGTATATATCACACTGAATTTTCTTCTTGATCTTAGTTAAATAAGATAAAAGTAATGTAAATCATGAAACATAAATCTTTTTTAAATGAGCGACCACATCTCCAACTGATGTATTTATAAAATTATAGTAAGTACTCAGATTATATTATACCCAAAAATGATTCGTCGAGAAGTTATTTTATAACTAATAGTACAATATTAGTTAGAGAGAGGAAATATGTTTTAATGTAAAGAAGTGAAATGGAGATGATTATTTTGATAAAAAGATAGTGTAATAGTAGTTAAATACTTAAACATCTCACGGAGCCGGAAAGATTAGATAAATGTGTTGCATGGTAGAGCTCGATTGATGCGCAGAAGTCTCAACTCGCTCGTCTAGAAGTAGAGAGGTAAGAGCACTGTGTAAAGAAATAACTGTAGGCTACGTAAAATAGTAATAGTATCTCTTGGGTAGAGGTCTTTTCTTCCTTGTTCTGCACACTGAGAATGACTGGGAGATAAATATACTTCATAGAAACCAACATCTTTATGAAATTTGATGTAGTCGAAAAATATAACAATTAGGGTTAATTGGTCTGGACTAACCTCAAAAATCAGCGCAGATTAATAAATCCTGAATTGATATGAAGAATAAATATTAATATTAGTTAATAATAAAATTCATTGTAAAAGAGGAATAAAGATATATATTTTACTTTTTATATAAATTGAATACATAATTAATTATATGGAGCACTCACTGCTATATAGTTTATATAAAAATACCAATTATATATATTACAAATGCGATATGATCTTTATATATCGATAATACTATAACACCCCCATATCAAGGCTGTAAATGACTTCATGAGTGTACATAACTACCTTTTACGACGCGGACGAGGCTTAAAAGAAACGGGATATAGATGAACAGAATATGTTGCATCCATCGTTTCCCTCCCAAACGTCGTCGCGTATTCTTGCCACCTTGTTGGTTGTCCAGAAAAAGGGACGTGTCCATAGACTAAAATGAGATGTTGTGTTCGGACTACAGGGCCAGACCCCCTGAATAGGATCAACGGCCTTTGATCCTGAAGCCCATGACGACAGAACTCTAGACCTTACTTTTTACCCAAGTTTGCAAGTAGTAACAAAGTTGAACACAAAACTGACTTGGCCAAATGTAAATAGTCGAAATTTAATAATGGCCTGAAGTATTGTTACAAAACCGGTTTTCAACCTTACCGAGGACGGACAGCTTTCCATTATCTGCAAGTCTGCCACTTTCCAGGACTATTGTTTAATGCCGGAGCCACGACTTGTTAAGAATATCGTTATTGTCTGCAGGATACTGGGGATGGATAATCAACGATGTCGATTACATCTTTATATTCGACGATATCATCCCGTCCTCAATTTCCACGGACCTAGTGCAGCGAGCATTATTGATTCAACGACTTAAGACGGTTCTTCAAGACTTAGGGAGGAGAGAATTACTTCATTCAGGCCGACAAGTGGAGTATCTGCTTCGCAAGTGTTGAGTAATGTTGGGTCCACTTATTGGCCAATGGCACTTAAATAGGGGTACATGAGGAGATAATGGTGGGTCAAAATTTAGAAAACAAGGCCGCCTTTAAGAACAAGAAACAGAAGGTCTTTTGCTATAGGGTCTCATTAATTAATTACTGCTAGTGCATTTTCGTAGAAAATTCAACCCTATGACTACTGATTGTTCCATGGGCGCAATTTGACCGATTTGACAATAGTAAGGTGGAGAGCCAACGAAAAGTCAGGTGGGGGCTCCAAAAACACCAACAGGCTATTTGATGACATTCAAAGAAGCTTTTTGAGCTTCGGTAAGCCCCAATTAATTTGAAGAGGCCCTCAGTTGTAAGCTGGAGAAGACCGTTTCACATACAAGTGGATGTCATCTGGCGACTCATTAAGCGAATTTTACGCTCACTTTAGTTTAACAAGAAAATGATATATTTGTGAATTCGTCTAGAGGTAATTGTCTCCCACCCTCAGTAGTCGCTGTAACGGGATGTTACAAATGATAATAAGTCCCTGTGACACTAACATGTCTAAGATACTTTAACTTTGAGAAAGAAGTAAGTCATAGCGATCATAAATGGAGCTTTTTAAGAATTAATTACGATGCTCCATCGATATCTCCGCTTATGGGGAAGGAGTTTATGTTTCCCATCCTAACTTTACTATACTGACTTATTAGACCGAACTGACGGCGATGAAGTTAAGAAGAATGGTGGTATGAGAGAGAACTACGATTAGATACATGATGGTTAAGGTGGGGCTCGCTCACTATTTGTTTTACAAAGATTTCAGATTATCTGATTGGAACACATAAGTGTGAAAGACATGTTTAATAATGCAAGACTACCTAAGTGCAATAGAGAAGAGTCATAATGATGGCCGAATTACAAATTCCACTTATTTTCTCGGTCCATTATCAAGAAGTCTCTACCGGAAGAGAAGGAGCACTAATTATAAATGAGACCAAAAACGTTTTGATCACGTGTACATAAAAAGCAAAATGTACCAATTTCGCTTCAGATAGAGGGTGGGCTCAAGTTAGAGGGTGTTAAATGAACAATTCTACACGGTTAAATATAACATTGCCTCATTTAATGTATTGTAAAGTAATGGCCAACATTGCCATTGCAATATCTCTTCCATTTTTCTATATATGCGATGTTATTGTATGCAGTGGGTCGTCGTGGAACACGGTAGATGACATTTGTAACATAAAGTTTGTATTCAATGAGGTATTGCAACGGACAGCCAAGGAAACTTTTTTCGAGAACTTTACTTATATAGATATCTCACTGAAGGTGTTTTCATTCGCTGTCGGTTCGAACAGCTAATGTCTGTGGATAAAGTATCCCAACTGTACACTGTCCATACTCTGATAGTTATTATTATATAATTGAGGGTGATAATATTGATTAATTTTGAATTTTATGATACTTATTTATATCATTTTTTATTTTATAACTGTTAAAATTTGGTCTACTACGCATTATTATTATGTATATGTAAGGTTGGTATTTAAGTGATGAGTAGGATTAGGTGTTTTAATGTAATAAAATATTTTTAGATAACATTTAGTACGTTCTTGATATAGGTTCGCAATATCAAAACTTCTAATTTTGGCTTTATGTTGTAGATTTTATAGAAGTAGTGGTATATAAAATTGATGACAATTCTTATGGTGAACGAAGCTGGTCGGTTGGTAATTAATACACATATACCTCAATTTTCGGTTTTGCTAAATGTTTAGTATATATTTAAATCTTTTCTGAAATAACTAATAAGTGGATTACATCATTTTTTATTATATTATTTTAGAGTATATTTGTTATAATTGGATGGTCAGGCGTAAACTGATTGATGAAAATTTATACACAGAGTGTTCGTATTTAAGAGAATATAGAAAAAATATCAATTCGTGTGTGAAGACAGTAATATGACAGAACTCCTTCTATTTACCCTCATTCTCTTTTCTCATAGTCTCTCGATAAGAGTGCTCTGACACAGTATGTCAGACTGCGTGAAATTTTAGAAGTGTCTTTGTTCTGATCGATGAGAATATATGTATTATTTTAGGCTCATGTTAATAAATCCTTTGCTTTCGGATTGCGTCGTGTTCTACTATTTTTATATTTTTATATAAAGTATGATGTTGTATAAAGGTATCATCATATTAGTTCATATGTAGAAAGTAATAAGGTGAATTATTGTAATTTCAAATCAAAATCACTTAGAGAAAAATTTCGTGGGGCTTATTTTCTTGTAAAAGCTAATTTATGAGTGTTTGATACATTCAGTGTTTTAATATAGACCTAATCACCAAGATGTGGTTGTGAGTCATCGATAGTATAATTATAAATTTGTATGAGAATGTGAGCTATTTAATTACCAACAAGTAAACGTACCTAAGTCTAATACTAGCCGATTTTAGGCGATGTGGTCATTGTTATCAGGAGGTCGTGACTCTCGGGTGTGCTGCATTTCACTCACTCACAAGTAGCTGAGAAGCATCAAAATTAAAGAATTTTAGATCTAGTTTACTGAGTGCATAGAATGTTATTTGATGTAGCCAAAACTGCTCTGCTCCTACCAATTCATATTTTGTTGGTAACAATGCATAAAGTTTTACACGGAGTGTAAAACATGTATTCTTTTGGGACTTTAGGTTCTAATGGACGTAGATATATGTAACTAATATATGTCTACTATCCTTTTATTTTTATTTGAAATATTTAAGAGAGCTATTATATTTATAAGACGTAGATTAAACTAGGATGATCCTAAACTCTTATTTTTGCTTGAAGACGATCAGATTATGCATACTATTGTTAGAGGCTCAAAGGCTTGGAGACCTATAGAACTAGGCCATTATCTCTCACTAAGATGAGCTGATTGAAAGCATCTACGAAGCTCGTTCTTATAGGTAATTGGTTAAAAAATTTAATTTACAAGCATTTTAGCACAGGTATTCGGCGATTTTCATCTTATACTAAGTAAACGCCATTGAACAAGCAGCCCCTCGGAATGCTGCTGGAAAGCAAAATTTCAGTATATTGAGTCAAGCAAGCTGGCCTAATTTAAGATAATATTTTCCATTTAACTTCAACCAATCGCCAAATTTTTTTTATCAATCTATAAATCAAATTTTTTTTTAGCTAAAATTTTCTTATCAAACTCTTTGTTCATCGTCTCCTTCGTCGCTGTTTTGTGCTAAGAGAAAATTCAGATCATCAGTTACAATAGAATAAGCTAATTTTTATTCCTTTCTTGATCTTCATTGATACTTCTCAAAACCTTTTATGCGACTCTTCATATTTAACTGCAATTTATTTAGCTGACTTCGAAAGCAATTGAATAATATTTGCCTTTTGTTACTGACATCGTGGAAGATGAGTTGAAAAGTTTGGCTACTGTAAAAAATCGTTATATTTAAAGATTTAAGTTTTAAATTCAACTTTTTTTTTAAGTGCCCCTTTCATTTGGGTAATATTTTGAATTATATCATCTACATTAGGGCTTTGCATTTGCTTTACAGCCTCAATGACACTGTAAGTATATCCATCACTGTTTGAGGAGTATAAGGACAAAAGGAATGCTTACTATTTTGTTCAATAAAGGTAAACACCGGTCTGCTTTTATCATCAAGCTACGCGACATTTACGGTATTTATTTAATCCCTACTTTGTTAAATACTGAATTTCTTCCACTAAATCTCACAATTTGTTCTTAAAACTAAACTCAGGAGTTTGTGGATTCCTTCACTAAATATCACAACTAAATCTTATGCAAGTAAATCTTGTCATTCAAATTCTAAAAATGGTTTGTATATTAAAAAAAACAATCGGTATTCCATTGAATGAAATAATGTAGAGCGATGATTTTATTATAAAATACAACAGACATTTCTCTAATGGTAAATCGATGAAACGAGAATTGTAAAAGACATTCATTTCGGTACATGTGCTTGTCAAAAGAAAGAAAATCGGTTATAGCTATATTATAAATCGTGTAAATTATATTTAAAAATTAAACTAATGATTAAAGACTGGGTGCAAGACGGAAGCGCTGAACATGCTGCTAACAAAGAATCCATATTCATAACGGAAACTATTAAAACCGAATTCATTGAAGAATACTTTTCAGCATATTTTATTCTGGAAAATATTCTTTGCAATGGAGAATTTCTTTCTCAGTAAGATATTCCAGTCCAATTAAACCAAGATTCATACGCGTTGAAAGAATTAACTTTTAATCTTTAATTAGGAATGTACTTGTTTTACAAAAGACGGGCGTTGGGGTATTTCCCCATATTCCATAGTTTCATTATGAATTAATTTTAAAGCAAGAGAGAAAAAAAATTGGGTAAAATTTATTTTCCAGGCATGAACACTCTTCAGCTCAACACTATAAGTGTAGAAAATCTAAAACCTCAAGAAAGACAGGCTATGAGAAAATCGCTGCATATACACCGCGCAACATTCGCACTTGGGTGAAAAGCGAGGATATAGAGAGAGTGAGATTAAATAGAAAAAGGTTTTAAATCAATAGTAATGAGGTCTTGGGTTGTTAATTTTTTTGGTAAAGCAATTAAGAAGATCGATTAAATCTATAGTTTGAGTTGAATAAGGTTTTTTGAAGGTATACTTGAATGATAATTTTTTAAAAAACATGGAGAAAAGATCAGAGTGTTAGGTCGAATTACAGCAGCAAGAACACTGGGTGAACTTGTTATATATGGGCGAAGTTTTGAAAGGGAGTTTGAACAAAAAAAAACATTGAAAAACAAGAGTTCACCGTTAGTCCAGTAGGAACTTCTATAAGGAATGATACTGGAGTTGAGTATAATGTTTAGAAGTAGTGGATGGTTTAGATCCATCACGAAGAACTGATGTGTTCAGTTGTATTAAAATATTCAATGGAAAAGCAGAAACTATTGCAAATGTTGCCTATTGATAAGGAGCTGACTGATCTTGATTTTAATTATTACAGAACATTATTGCTTTTGGATTTGGTGGTTCTTCTTCTAATATTGCTGGAAAAGTTGGAGGTGTAAGAAGAAAATAGGCTTTTCAGAAAGAACAGGCAAAACATACAGAAGTTCTTTATATAACTGTAGAGACATATTATTGTCCTGGACAGCAGCCTTACTTAAGATATGGAGAAGGAGAGGCAAAAAGTTTTTTTTAGATGTTTGAAGACTTACATCAAATTAGCAAGTCGCTAAAAAATGAAGAAAAATTTTTTCCATGATATTCAATCAATGATCCATATCCCTCAAGATTGCCAGAATGCATTTGAAGTGAGATGGTTATGCTTATTATATAATATAGTGAATGCTTGTCTTCAAGGAGCTTTTTAAAGCAAGTCAATTTTGATGGCTGTGGCATATGATTCCCACAAAGAAAGGACAGGACCCTTTGCATTACTTGCAAGCGGGCATCTTGCTGGAAATCATAAATGAGAGTTTCCCCTTGTCACCTGTTATGTAATGAATGAGCTCCTTAGTGCACTCTCTTATGTCTTAGCAATGCTTTGCAAAAGAAGGATTTAGAAATGACCGAAAGTCATCGCCCTAATTACCTGGTAACCATTGGCACCCTGCAAAATATTTGCAAAGTCAGTGTGGGACGTCAATTATTAACTTACAAAATACGTTGTGTGTAAAAAAATATGGGGAGAAAGTTTGCATCTGAAATTCGCCTGATTCCTGATGAAATGAGAAGAAAAATGCATTTTCTATTGGAATGCACGATAGTCTACAATAGTGATATTGAAGAAAGGTTCAACGACAAATCAATTGATATACTGATATTTGCTAGTCGCTTTGAGAGCTTTTCAGTCATTAAACAACTTTTACCCTGATATTGAAGTTGCCAGAGGCAAGATGTTGACTCTGAAGACAACGAATTGAAATTAGGTATAATTTGCTTTAATTTTAGACGTTTTGTTTTAATTATAAAAAAAAGTTGACTTAAAAAGCATTATTTCTACAGAATTTGTCGAAAAAAATTTGAATTTGCGATTATTCAAGACGGATATTAATATAGACATGATGTGTGAGATCGCTTTATTAAGGTGAGAAAATTTTACATCTTTCTAAAATCTAATTTTCAACTGCATTCTATTTCGTTTATTCGTCGGTTCCCTCCTATATAAAATCATTTATGTAAATGAAGTAGTATTCGTGAAATTAAAATTAAACTGAAAATATTTTCTGAAACCAAGTTTTATTTTTGTTTTATCAAGATCACGCCATTGGCTATTACTTATGACGTCTTAAATTATGATGACTTTTTTTTTTAAACCAACTTCGGTAGGAAATTTGATGTAGTTGAGGAAAATTCTCAAATATTAAGTTTGGTCAGTAAATTTTTGGCAGTTAGCAGAGGATAGCGTGATTTTCAAGTGGAGAGGCTGTTCCATGAGTGTTTTTAAATAGTACAGACCTTAGTCTTAAAAGTTCAAACTTTAGCAGGCGATTGATAAGTAGTTATAAGCTGAGAGAAAGAAAAGTAAACTTTTATTTCAAGTTTTCTGGCCAGCAAGTCATGGATCAAGATCTAAAAATCAAATTAAATAAAGATACTACTAATTAAACGATTATAGAATAGTATATTTACTCCTACAGTTTGAAAAGTGGAAACTGAATTTAATTTATAAACTTGCTTCCTTTGGAGTAGCTTGTAATTATATAATTTTTGTTTTAGGTTAATTCATATTTAATTCTAACCTCGAGAAACTATTATTATGAAACGTCAAAGAATCATCCAATTTGTGTCTATAAATTGAATGTTTGAGTATCTGGCGAGAGCGTTTTTTGGGTGTTTACATTCCTACCCTAACTACACTATAAATACGGCTCTCTTTCGACATGATGAAGGTGCTGCTGGATTAATATATTATTACCTGCAAGCACTGATAATACTGAAAACCTTGGCCCATTTTTGCAAACTGCGCTGCATGAAAGGATTCTTCTTCTGTAGGAGCATCTCATGTTTTCGTAGAGGGTGCTGTAAATACCTCTCTCTGGACAGACTGCAAATTTGAATTATTTTGCTCCTTGATGACTGTCTTCTCAGTTTTACGATGAGCGTTCGCCTGGTGTGTGTCTTTGTCTAAGGGAATCTGATTGATGGTGTACAACATTCCTCTGCGATGCATTTTATCGTTTTTTTTCTATAATTTTCAAAATCTTAACATATCAAATCCTCATCTTCAGTAGGTTTATTTGCTAAGTATTGTCCACTTTACTTTTACTAATATCGTCCCTAAATACTGTAAGGGTATCATCAACTGGGTTGCCATATTGAGTGCGTCACATCTTGTTAGCAAGTATCTTGTCTTTATTTTTTTTTTATAGTTTCTTTTTTTGTCATAGCATTCGTCAAAAATCTTTTATATTTCCTTTATGTTGTTTCTAGATTTTTTGCTTAAATAATTTTGATTTTGATCTATAAGTATTGTAATGTATGCGTTTTCATGTTATTAAACAACGTAGAGGAAAATGGTGCTCGACTTTTCTTTTTACTCATCCCTAAAGCTGTGAGGAGTGCGATTAAATCAGTTTTAAATCAACGAACTTGCCCTCCTAAGTGCAGCCATTTAATACAACCCATACCTATGTATTAAATTTCTAATTGTAATTTTATTTGTGAATTCTATGATCTTATAATAGAAAGTTCGATATTGATTCAAGTCATATTTTATTAAAATTGTTTGTTTGCAACTCTAAAGAAGTAAAGCCTCAGTAGAGCAGCTTAAACAAGACGGCTAATCACATCTACCAGTGAATTATTACTAACTGCGTACGTTGTTGTCCTATTGCCATCTTCAAAAAAATTGAAATCCTACATGTAGCAGAAATTGTACCGATTTGATCTAGTTGCAATTCAATGGTCATGTATTTTTGTATAACAAGTACGCAGTTACAGCATTAATATCACTTTCATAGAGTGTTCTTTATTCTGTCATATTAAAAATTTATTAATTGCTATTTCCATGTTAGTAATGAGAAACTAACCAGTTAGAATAAGTTGCGAGATTTTAATTTAGCATATTCAACCTATAGACAACGCAGGTAATATGGCTACGGAGAAAGTAACGCCAGTGAAACTCCAAACTGCCCTCCAGCCAACAATCGAGCAGCCGCGAGAACCTACTATATCATTAAATTCTATTGATGCTAATTTGAGACTTCTATTGATTCTATTGGACTTTCAAGTCATCTTCATTTTATAAACAATTGGTTATGTTCTTACATACCTTAAACGCCCAGTAACAATCAGTAATATCCATTAATGTCAAACTACACCATCCAGGCGACGTCCTCCCACCTTTGCCTCAAGTAATCTATTGAATCTAGTTGATCTATTGATGTGGCGATTCATCGTGTGATCATGAGTCTGTTTGTAATGGACACTAGACCCCACAAAATGTGAATTAGTTTAACTTTTTGTTTGTTTTCTTAAACATCTCTCTGTGATGTCTACTATAAATTGACTGTCTTTCTCTGTTTAGTATTATTAATTCTTTTATCATCGCAATTTTAACACCGAGCATTTAAAGCGAGTAAATCCCATAACCAATTCAGTGAAGAGGCCACCGCTAAAATTACTCAGTTATAAATCAGTAAAGCAGTACATAAAGTAAAGTCGAGGTAATTCAGACGTAGAAGGTCACAGTGAACACAAAAATAATCAATAAAGCAGGGAAAAAGCAGTAAATCAGTAAATCAGGTAATCAAACAGCCTTCCTATCTTCCATGATCTATTGATCTCAATTGATCCTATTGATCTATTGAATACATATTGATCCTTCTATATGCTATCTTTTGTCTAACATTTACACGAAAAACATTTCGTTTTATACTTTGTGATGTCTTACTTAAAACATTTGTTTTTTACTAAAAAAATTTCCCTTTTATGTTTTTAACTTAAAAATTTTGCATTTTCCATATACCTTAAGCAGTAAAACAGAATACAATCATGCAATCAGTCTGACGTACAGAGACACCCACTCATCTCATGCGCTATCCTCTTACGCACCATGATCTATTGATCTAATTGATCTATTGAATCTACTTGATCTATTGATTCATGGTCATAAGTTAGTGGAATACATCCAACGAGAAAATAAAGAATATCTTTGCTGCTGTACCGTTGTTGTTGCCTCGAATGTTCGCCGTTTGTTGTGCGCCTGCATTTGTTGCAGCCTTGCTGTATGTTGGTTGTTGTCAAGTTGTTTGTTCGTGTAATTGTTGAGTGATAAATTATATCAAACGTTCAGAATGTTAAAATGAAAATATCCGACAGACCACTTTTTCAACATATTTAAAAAAAATTACAATGTTAATTTTAAATTAACATCTGGTAATTATGAAAACTAAAGCACGAAAAATAAGTGATCTCAGCCTATTGGGCTTAACTGACTATACAGCATTCATAACAAGGTAACTAAAATTAGAAGTTTCAAATTACCAGCAAAAGTCAGCATAGCAATCTCAATCTTTACTATACACAACCTCACAAACATATTATTATTTATTATTGATTATTATTATTATTATTATTTATTATTAATTATTATTATTATTAGTTTATTAATATATACTATATATTATATATTATGATAAGTTATATATTATAATAAGAGTTGATTAACACTTATACATAAAGTCATTTCCAGTCTACTACTATTCATCCATGCCATAATAAAGACCATCTCACAAACAAAATAACCGCGTTGCGAATCTACTTCTTGCCTTCTAGTACAGCAAGCTAGACCACTTTGTAGGTAAATTGCTCCTACCAGACACCTAAAAACATTACGTAATCTGTCTACGCCCCTTACAACAACTGTGATTTGAGGTTTTCCAACCAATTTTGTCTCATATGTATGTGTAAATATAAACCATATTACAGAGAATGGTAATAGTTTTATGTTTTGCCATGCTCACGGAACAAGCCGAGATGGAGAACGAGAAACCGTCATTGCAGAGAGAGATCCATGATTATATAATAAATATCTTTTGACACATGAGAGGGTAAAATTGGATATTGTTATCACGTTTGTTTTCTCGAGCAATAGTACGTTTTGACTATCATTAAGGTAAGGGCGTAACCTGATGATTTGTATTACTTTTAAAACATGTTGTTCCCATAATATCTTTTTCAGATACACAAATAAGGCAAGGTATGAAACGCCCGAGATTCTATATACTCCTTTGTTTTTTCTGCCAATATCTTTTGACACATGAGAAGGGGTTAATGAGCCATCTATTTCACAATCACTCTTTAATCCAACAGTATCTTAAGCGACCGAACAACATGAGTGAACGGTAAGCGGTGAGATTATAAATATAGCTCATTAGAGTTCCACATAAGGCACTCATTTTCTTGACCATACACAGAGAAAGGGTAATGAGATTTACTTACTTTTGTTCCTAGATATCTTTTGACACAAGAGAAGGGTAAATAGATTTATTACTCTGTTCCCCTTTTTCTTACTTAACATATGTTTTTATTTTTATAACTAGTTTTATTATTGATTATTATTCATTAATATTATTATTCTATTATTATGATTGATTAATTATTATATATATATTTTATTATTATTTATGATTCTATATTATTGCATTGATTTACTTGTAATTATTAGTCTTACATTATGTATTATTATGTGATATCGCAGTCAACTATATACTTTATATGAACAACCAATATCCGCAACATACACTACTACAACACTGCGCTGGTCAACACACAATGTTAGCTGTGCCGGTGAGAAGAATCGTTGATCAGCAAGACATTATAGACACTTTACTTAAAATACAGCTATGAAGCAACTGAGCAGAGTAGCGCGAACTACAACTTACTGATCCTGCCAGAATGAACATCGCCTCACTTCCTCTATTGATGTCAAGCCAGATGTGTCTAAAGTTTCTCAACACAACACGGAAAAACGTGCCCCCTATCAGTCGTTGTAAGACACATCTCTACATTTATGCCACATGTTAACACTATTAGAGAGAGAATTTTGTTAATCGTAAACTCTTTGAAAATTCTTTACGTTTCTAATACGTAAATTACTTTACTAAAGATTCAAATTTTTAGGACAAAGAGGATTCAGTTGATTTTATTTATTTATTTTAGTTTAATTTATTTTATTTTAATTTAACTAAAAATTATTTCAAAATTTTTTATAATTTTTATTTATTTTTGTTATTGCTGTTTTTGTCATTTTGTTTAACTAAAATTTATTCATTTTATGTTCTAACTTAAAAAACTTTGCATTTTACATACCTTAAATCAGTAAAGCAGTAAATCAGTAAAATCAAATCACCATCCAGCCACCCTTCCATATTCCATTGATCTATTGATCTATTGGATATATTTGTCTAATTGATACTACTGATCTCTGCATCTTGTTGATCTCAAAGTCATATTTTGTTACATATACACAAAAAGCTTATTTATTTTTTTTTGTGTCTTTAAACATTTTTGTTTTTAACTAAATTTATTTCATTTTATTTTATAACTTAAAAAATTTGCATTTTACATACTTAAATTCCAGTAAGCAATGTAAATCAGCCCAATAAATCAAACTAGCCTTCCAGCCACCTCCTGCATTCCCCTGATCTATTGATCTATGATCTAGCTTGATCTATTGATTCAAGTCATAATAATAAGTATAACATATAACACAAAACTTTTATTTAATAATTTGTTTTGTTCTTAAACATTTGCTTTTCACACACTAAAGAGAAATTTATGTTGCAATTTTATTTGTATAGACTTGAAAAGATGATGCAGGTAGCTGCCCTTAAATATCAGTAAAAAGCAGTAAACCAGTAAATCAAACACTGCGCTCCTAGCCCACCTTCCGACCACCATTTGCTTTACTTGTCAGCACGCACTGACACTATCTATTAATAGAACATCCTATTGACTACGTCTTGACTCTATTCTTAGAGTTTCGCTATTGATTAGTCGAGCAGTGATACTTCTCATACCTCCATTGTATATAAGACACAGAAACTTTTATTTCATTTTGGTTATTTGTGTTCTTAAGCACACGTTCGATTGTGTTATATTTAAGTAGTTTAAGTAGTAGCTAATGTTTAAATCAACTTAAAAAAATTTTGCATTTTATCATACCTTAAAGCAATAAAAGCCAGTAAATAAAAGACTTCTAGCAAGTCCAGACTTACCGCTACTAGCCTCGCCGTGCCACACCTTGCCTGACTCCTTCACACTGGGAGTTCTCAATACTGATCTATTTGAATCTATTGAGTCTATTGATCCCTCATTGATGATTGATATCCTATTCTGCGACCGTCAACCTGTCAATCTTGTATGAGAGTATCAACAGCTTCTAAACGTTTGCGATTCTATCGACCGGTTACTTCGTGTTTTGTTCTCTTCATAATACTCTGTGTTTTCGACTGAGAAAATTGATTATTTCCGTCATTTCCCCCATGACTTAGTGAGAGTCTAAAGAGATCAGTTTGCATTGTCTATCATACCTTAGAAGGCATAAGAGCACGATAAATCGACAGGATCAATACGAAATTCTGCCCACGAGGGTGTCATTCAGACCATATTTGAACCGCTAAACCTTACTCTCATGACTACTGCATCTCTGTGAGAAAGTCTAAATTTCAATCTCACGGTTGATCTATTGACTCCTACTTTTGATCTTCAAGTCCATGTATTTTGCTATAAGCACATTACCACAATAGACTGTTTAATATTTATATTGTTTGTTTCGTGTTCTTTAAACCTATGTGTCTATTTGTTTACTAGAGAACTCTTAGTTGTCCATTGTAGTGTCTTAAGTAAACTTACAAATAAGAGATGAGGATCTTTAACATCCTTAAGGAGAAGCAGTAAAAAGGAATCAGATAAATCAGTTAATCCATAACGACCTACCGTCCCCGCAGCCTTCGTCTCCTACCTCATCAGTATAGCGGCAATTACTATAGAGCTACGGTATGAAAAACGTACAGCGTAGCTTGAGTCTACTATTATTCTGATATGAGATAGTTAAATATTTACACCCTATCCGAATTATACCTTCAAAAGGCGCAATCATGAGCGGCCGCTGATTTTACGAAGTTTATAGTTATAGTACGTCATTATTTTAATTTTTAGTGACACTAGTCATGAGCACAGCGCGCTTTTGTCCGTCATATACGTATCCCGTGAATGGTCATACGTAGCCTTTTTTCGAGTTTTAAATGAAGCTGCGCAGCGTACTTATCTATTTTAGCATACGTACTTTTAGATGAATGTCAAATTAGCCAACAAGTAGTATATTAGAGAAGTCAAACCTGAAAAAATTATTTCCATTTGACCCCATAGGATATTGTTTACCTATTTATTAGCCTAATGGCCAAGGGTAACAAAAGCATCGATCTGAAACAATATAGCATATAGAACATAGAATAAATTCTAGAGCATGATAATTAAACAGTATTTTAGAGCGATATATATCATAGTAAATGAAAGATTGAGCCTGCTCATTGAATCGAAAGTAACTTACTTAACGTACAGTAATGTAGCTAAAATCGACTGATAATCTTTTATCTTACTACAATTTAACCATATTATAATACGCAACTAAGACCAACCCACTCAGTACCTTAATGATTTAGCAATGTCAAAAATAGTATAGAACAAACCATTAAGAACAATAACAGGCTGAACTACACAACAAAAGTGAAAAATTTGTTACCATCATAGATATTACCTCTCCCTACCAAAATACAACACTAATTTTAATGAGAGTTTCTTCACACTGTGAGACTCAACGAAATCGTTAACGTAGCAACCTCAATCGTGTGACTATGCCCTATATACCTGACGACCAAGAATATTCGAGATTTTAACCAACTGTATAGTACACACACCGACTACTCGGCGGCATAATGAGAAATGTTTCCGAAGAAGTCTTAAAAATTAGTGATATAAGGTTGTGTCAAGGATTTCTGATTATCTAGTATATCAGAATGTGAGTTTGATGTTATATTTATTTATCTATTATGACATGATATAAGAGAATAATAAAGTGGTAAATACTAATGTGAATTATATTATTATCGTTATGTTATATGATTATTTCCGAGCTATTCTGGATTTTGAGTGATCTACTTATCTGAGTTTAATGATTGTGTCGATTATTCTTATTATTTAATTCTAATAGCTGAGATATGAGTCTCACACAACGACTCGAGATGAGCCAAGCGAATGCGACATGATTCGATCTCTCTCCTGCAGGCTCTACAACACAATAAAAAGCATTACAGCGTCTGTAAAAATGCTCTCGAGGCTTCACAGGGTGTGACTACACAGGAACGTAGAAAGTAGCATTAGAGTGTCAGAGATGTGGGTAAGAGAGAATATTACCGCTTTGAAAGGGAATAGAAGAGAGCAAAGCACACTGGTATCGCTATATTATCGGAATGTCGAAATGCATGTTGCTCTTGTGTTGCATTGTCACAGTATGAGTATGAAATATCGTTACAAAATCTGTATACCACTGAAGGCGCTTAAGGACAATGTATTCCGTATGCGACGTAATACGACAGCATAGTGATGAGAATCCACGCACAAGCCACATTTGTCTGATCACGAAACACACACGAGAGCAACGAACTCTAATAATAACATCTAACTCTAGACACGCTTACGTCTCATTATAGGAAGATTTGATCACTTTTCGTTGCTTATTGATTTTTTTTATTTTAAGTTTTATCTTTCTTGCATTTATTATTATATCTTTACCATATGTACCGACTACTTACCCCCTTCTAATACCGGACCTTCTACCCATAGTTATAAGTTATGGTGAATATTTATACTAAGAGGTTATAGAGTAATAGAATTCTATCGTACCTATTATATACTATGTATGAGTCTCCAGTAACCGCGTCTACATACCTTATAGTGTTAGTACGTTATAAGAGCAAGTGATATATTACCTCATGATGCGGAAAGTTAGTGAAATAGTGCCTGAGTCCTATAGTGTTCGAGTTCACCGTACAAAATTGATTGGTTTTAATAAATAAGATATTGAGATTTTAAAAAATTCTTAGAAACACAAGCATCAAATGATACCTTGTTGCGACACTCTGGTTACTTAATACATCTTCGCTTTTTAATTATTTATAATTTTTACCTTTTATTACTCTCATTTACTATTATGACACCACGCTACAATAATGCAACTCATAGTAAATAATATAATACAAAGACAAATAAAAAAAAACATAATAAAAGAAGAAGATAATGAGGTTGAAAAAAGAAAATTTCGAGATCTTTCAAAATACTATTAAATTATTAAAACCGGAATATAAATAACTACCTATTTTAGCATTAGTATATAAATATATATTAGAATATATCCAGAAAGTTTATTGGCTTTAGTACATTCATCACGTTTCTAAAATCACACTAAGCATTTTGATTAAATAGTGTAAAATAATAATATAATAGAAATATTATACATAAAGATAATACTAAATTATAAATAAATACTAATATCTTATTTTGATCAACGATATTTGTTTTTCACATAATAAAATTATAGATAGTTAACTAAAACATTCTCTGTGAATTATTCTATTATTATAAATTATATTTCTGTTGATTTGAAGGGTCCAGTAGTGTGATATATTACTTTATATTATTATATACTGAGTACTTAGTAAGATACTATATAAGTTATTAGTACATAACAAATCTAAAAAATAAATCATTTATAGTTAATAACATATAAGGATAATTTTAGCATAAGCTGACAAAGTGAAATCATAGTATATATAATATATATATCTGAAATAACTAAACAGTATTTAATCTAAAGTTTCTCATAATTTTTATCTCAACTTAATATATATAATACCAAAGATAAGTATAATATTTCATATAGGTAGATACGAGGCATTATGTTTGGTGAACCGCTCCTGTGATACTGTGGATCGCGGTGTATGTGACAATATAAAATATATGACGCGAGACTGACTCATTTTACCTACGCGATACATTCCGTAACAATGTATTAGTCAGATACACGAACTTCGATATCCACAAATTTGTCAAACAATTATCGCTAATAACAGATTGATTATTCATAAGTTAAATTGACTACCTATTTCTTTGTTTATTCCTACTACTTCACATAAGCTAATTAATTCATTTATTTCTCACCTCAATGCACTTTGAATGGCTTGTTTTTTCACGTTCTTTGTATCCACCCTCTCATGTAAAGAGAGCATTATTTCTACCGTACATATATATGTTTATTTCTTAGTTTGTGTAGAGCCTGCAGTAGCAGAATGTGGTCACATCGCCGTTATTGGCTGGTCTTGTGATATTGCGTGGTAATGGGTTGAACCTCGACTAATAATGAGCATAACGACTAATCATATGCATAAGTGAAGTAATTACCATGAAAAAATATAACAAAATGTCGCATATAATAATAATTAATTATAAATAATATAATAATTATAATCATATTAATAGTAAATTAATGAATTAATATAATTACAATTATTAAGATAACTAATTATAATATATATTAATAATATAAATAAATAAATATAATAATATAAATATATTATTATATTTGATGTATCGGCTATTAATATGTATTAAGAATAAAGATTGTAGTGTGCATATAACTGTATAAACATATCTATACTGGTAAGTTTGAAAATATTCATTATATTAGTAGTTACTTTTTGGGTTTTTTTTTAATGAATAAAATATGCCCCCTTATTACTACACTACTATACTTAGAATGGTCAAAAAAACCTCCGTATGCTAAGCTCTAACCTCTGTAAGTGTCACTCGGGCATCAATGTTGCTAAATCTTGATCGTATCCTTATTGTAAATTGTATGTCTAGGTTTCCGGTGTCAACTTGTGTAATATAATTATTATTTCTCGGAGTTCAAAAATTCTAAATAGTTCATTATTACACATATTGAGCAGAAAATGAGCTACTTTGAGCATTTGTGACTGAGAGTCAGCTATTAGATAATATTGTTTTTTTGAAATACGAGATCAACGATATTTTAGATTGCAATATTCGATTCAAGAATAAGCATACATATTATCTTGGTTATAGTTTAAAGGTAAATGGAACTTATTTATTATAAATATTATAATTAACTAATTAAACTAATTATGTGTTTATATGCTAATTTTGCGTCTTGTTACAGATTATCTTATAGTCTGAGCTTATCTTTATTGCTATTATCATTTAATTCACATTTTTATAATATATATATTATATTAATTAGCCATTACAATCATGTGAAGTACCTAATGAATAAACTAGCTGATTTAGTACTCAAATTTCTTTCTTATCGGGTCTACGATTTAACGTTGGCCTATATAATATAATTCCTGCCTCAATTAATACGTATTAATATATTTATTCCTAGTATGGTATATTGAAATAATTAAATAGATTTGCAGTGTGCGAGTTATCTCTTTGATATATTAATACAGTGATAATACTTTTAATATATTAATAATTTTTATTTACTTGATTATTTTCATTGTATGTTATTTTAATATTAAAATTATTTATATATTAGGCTTAGTATTTAAGATTTATAAACTATATATAGAGGTATATTTCGTTTTCTTAGTTTACTGTAAAATGTAAAAATGCATCAAATATTTATGAAGTTTTCATTTATTACTAAATAATAATTGGTAGGAGCGTGGGTGGGTGGTTTGATTAACTTATTTACTGCTTTAGACTGTTTCATAAAATGCAAATCTTTTTTAAGTTATTAAACATAAAAGAAATAAATTTTAGTTAAAAAAAATTGTTTAAAGAACAGAATCCAAAAAAATAAAAGTTTTTGTGTTAGTTCTTATACAAAAATATGACTTGAATCAACAGATCAATAGTCATGGACTGCAATAGATCATGGAATGGTAGGAAGGTGGCTGGGAAAGGCAGGTTTGATTTACTGATTTACTGCTTTATTCAGTTTAAAGTATAAAAACTCAATTTTTTAAGTTATAAACATAAAATAAATAAATTTTAGTTTAAAACAAAATGTTTAAAGAAACGAAACATAAAAATATAATAAATAGTTTTGTGTTATATTATACTTTAATCACTTGATCAACAGATCATAGATCAATACCAATCAATAGATTCATAGATCAATAGATCATTGGAAGGTAGGATGGTTTGGAGGATGATGGTAAGATTTACTGATTTACTGCATTTAACTGATTAAGGTATGTAAAAAATGCAAATTTTAAATAAACAATAATGAATATAAATTTAGTTAAAACAAAGTTTTAAACAGAATTAAGACGAAATAAATAAAGTTTTAAAAAATAATAAATTATTTAAATAAATAAAAAATAAGAAATAAATAAGCTAAAATAGGAATAAATAAATAACTAACTTTTAACAAATATAACTGTAAAGAATGAATAGAAACGTAAAGAAAAATAATAACCAATTGGAAATGTTTATATTAACTGATGTGAAAATGTAAAAAATGTACTCAGAACGACGTTAGAAAATGTTAAACATCTGCTTGACATCATAGAAATGACAGTCATGTGATCAGTAAAAGTTAGTACGATGATTGCCAAGCTAATGTATTAAGTAAAGTTGGTCTATAATTATGTGTTGTGTGTGTTGTTGTATTGTATGTAGCTGTCATGTTTCATAATACATATATAGTTGTATACAAATAATAATATATAATAATATTAATAATATATAATAAATATAATAATTATAATAATCATAATAATAATAAGTACTAATAATAAATGATAATAATGAATATAATAATAGAATAATTATTAATAATATATAAACATTAATATAAAAAATAAAACACGTTAATGATAACACATATGCTTACTAATTGAACAAAAGGGGGAACAAATGAAAATAGAATCTATTTACCCTCTCATATGTGTCAAAAGAATATTCGGGAACAAAGTAATAAATCTCGTTTACCCTTCTTCATGTGTCAAAAGATTATTTGGGGAACAAAGTCAAATGAATCTCGTTTACCCTTCTCATGTGAAAAGATATTGGGGAGAGAAAGTTAATACATCTTCATTTTAACCCTTCTCATGTGTCAAAAGATATTGTGGAACGAAAATAATAAATCTCGTACCCCGCCTTCTCATGTTGTTCAAAAGATATTGGAGAAAGTAATAAATGCCTCATTTACCTCCTTCTTCATGAGTCAAAGCTATTAAGATTAATGAGTCATTCTTCGAATTTCATTGGCTGTCCGTGATGGCAAAACACAATCACAGTATCTCTGATGGTTTTCCTTGAGCTGGAACAAGAATTACGTCATTCTTAGTTATCTGGTAGAAGAATTTTACTACCAAAGTTATTGTGTACCTGAGGCGCAAAGTGATCGCACGCGTTAATGGTGTTAATAAACTTATGTGAATAATAATAATAATAATAATTAAATAATTAAATAATAATTAATAATGAAATAATAATACATAATATAACATAATAATAATATATAATAATATAATAAAATATAATAATATATAATAATAAAATAATAATAATAATAATAATAAATTTTGTGAGTTGTGTATGAGTAACTGATTATGATTGCTATGCTGACTTTCTGCTGTAAAGGTTAAACTTCTAATTTTTTATTACCTGTTATAATGCTGTAGTGTCAGTTAGGTCAGGATGAGATATATTTTTGTTTGTTTTCAATATTACAAATGTTAATGTAAATTAACATTAATATTTTTAATGAGGTGATAAAGTTTTGATATTTTCATTTAACTTAAACGTTAAATTCAACAACGAAAACAACGACAACAACGACAACAACAACCAACAACTGCAACAAATGCAACACAAAAGCGACATTTCAATACCAACATCAACTAAGCAACGAATTTATTTTATGTATGTATAATCTAAATAAACACTGAAATCAATAGTCAATAATCATAGTTCAATAGATCAATGATGGTAGTGGAGGATAAGTGGGTGTTGATAACTGATTTACGTGCTTATCGCTTAAGGTATGTAAAACAACGCAAAATTTTAAGTTAAAACATAAAAAGAATAAATTTAGTAAAAACAAAAAAGTTTAGAAAACAAACCAAATAAATAAAAGTTTTGTGTTATTGTTTAATAACATCATTGAACTTGAATCAATAGATTCATATAGACAATAGATTCAATAGATTTTCAAATTAGAATAATAGATCATGATAGGAAGAGTGGCTCTTGAATATACGATACTGATTTAACTGCTTTCTGCTTAACTTATAATGATTACTGATAATCTGATTTACTGATTACGCTTACTATTTTACTGATTTACTGCTTTAAACTCAGTAAACTATTACGCTAATGTTGTTAAATTATACAAAGCCAAAAAAATTTAAGTTATAATCAACAAAGAAAAATAAATTTTAGTTAAAACAAAAAATTTAAAGACAACTAATCTAACAATAATAAACAAAGTTTTTGTTGTATGTATTATAGCAAAATATGAGCCATGAATCAATAGATATCAAGAGTAGATTCAATAATCATGGGAAAGTAAGGAAGAGGTGCTGGATGGTATTTGATAACTGATATTCTGATTTACGCTTTTAAGATACTAAAACATAACATTTAATTTAAAATATATGAATTGAATCATAATAGATTAATAGATACATAGATATATATCATGAATTGTATGAAGGGTTGTGGAAGGCGTTTGATTTACGATTTACTGATTTAACTCGCTTTAAGGGTATGTAAAATTGCAATTTTTTACGTTATATCAACATGAAAAGCCATAAAAAATTTTAAAAAAGAAAAAAAGGAAAAAAAATAAAATTTAAAAGTTTTTGTGTATGTTAGACAAAATATGATATGAATCAATTATCAATAGATCATGGAAAGGTAGGAGTGAAAGATTCTCTACTTTGATTAAACAGTGATTTCAATGAATGAGCTAAGAAATAATGCAAAAATACAATTTATAAAAATTATGATCTGAATCATAGATCAATAGATTTTTCAGTAAATGCTTATATATTTTTATGATTCATTTATTACGGTAAGGGTTGATGGATGCCCTTGTATAAATATGATTAATACTGATTTACTGCTCTTTAGGTAGTGTAAAAATGCCAATTTTACGTAACATAAAAGCATACAATTTAAATAAAAATAAAATCTTAGCCCAAAAAAAAACTATAAAAATGTGAAATGTAAAAGTTAAAATCAAATAGGCAAAACAATTATATTTAGTTAATCGATTATAGAAAAGAAACTAGGAATTTTGAAAAATAAGAAAGCGAATGTTACAAACTCGCACCGTGTACCGGTTTCAGCCACCGGTTCTGTACCAATTCGTCTTTCCTGTCCTCTTTCTCCATCTTCCTCCTTCTCCTCCTCCTTCTCCATCTTCTCTTTAGCACTCCGTGCATCTCTTCTTCTTTTATTCAGTTGGGACTCTCCACGGGTTCCATAACACCCATTCATTTTATCTCTCATTCCTCTTCGTCCTCTCCTCATTCCCCTTCTCCTCTTCTCCCGACCTCTATTCCCTTCTCTCCATCTTCTCTTTATGCACTCTGAAAATTTCTCTTAAATGAAATACTATGTGATTTAAAAACGAGTAAAAAATAATCGCTCCTCTGGAACATTCAACCCCCTTCTCCGAAATAAAATCCTGCGAACACCCGTGTTGTTATTCCAGGAATTATATATTATTAACATGCGGCAACAGCCCATGCAACCGGAATAGAGATACATCCTTCAACAATATTAAATTAAACTATTTATTATTATTTTTTATTATATTGTTTTTTATTTATTTTTGTTTATTTTATTTTTTTATTTTTTTTTTCTAATTTTTTTAGTTTTTAATTAATTTTTTTTAATTTTTTTTTTTTTTTTTTTTATTTTATTTCAATTTTTTAATAAATATTATTTCATTCCAGATTTCCAGTTTCCAGACCAAATTTCCAAGGTTTTCGAAGCAGTTCCCCCCCAGTTGTCCAGGTCCTGGATGTCCCTTCCAGGATTCCAGGATTTCCAGGATCGCAGTCCCTCCAATTAGACTTTGACTACTTCTAAGGTTAGTAGTTGTTAAATTCAGTAAAAACCTTTAAACCATAGGCATATAGATATTTATATATATATTAATAATTATAATATATATTATATTAATATATATTATATTATATATATATATATATAATATATATATATATATATTATAATTACTATATATATATAATATGATATTATATATTATATAAAAAATATACTAATATATAATAATATATATATATATATAATTATCACTCTGGTAAAAGCTTTATATGCTGATTCCAAATATGTAATTGGTTTTTTCGTAAG
>JABUQX010020073.1:10000-32500 GCA_015478945.1 Trachelipus rathkii
ATATATATATATTTAATCTTCCTCCTATCCCCAGATCGGGGTTGAGGTGCGTAGCATGCACCGGAACAGAAAAGTAGTAGAAGAACATAAAGCATGACGAAAAAAAGCACCCCCTCCCTTTTACCGTCCCATTTATACCCCCAGTGAGAAATCGTCCAAATCAGAAAATTAACCCTGAGGACGAGACCACGACGAACCCTACCTGTGGTACCTCTTTAATGCGGGGATCATCCCCTCGGCAAAGCCCACGACCATATCCCCTCAGAAAATCCCGCCTTTCACCCTGTTAGGCATCTTTCTTCTCGCCTCTGCCAAACTCACATTCCACCTTGGCCCACCTGGGCCAAAGGATGAAACCAACATTGACGAGATGCCATAGTGAGGGTCAGTCGCGGTCCCGTGAAACTCTATGGTGGATTTTCTGATTACGACGAGTTCTCACTAAAAGGTGTAAAGGGGGCGGTAAGGCTGGGCTTTTTTTTTCGACTTGAGTCATATTCTTCACTCACTTTTCTGTTTTCGGTGCATGTTACGCACCTACCAACGAGTTTTTGGGAAAGAAGGTGGGTGAGAATGATATATATATATATATATATATATATATATATATATATATATATATATATATATATATATATATATATATATATATATATATATATATATTTATATATATTATTATTATATTTATAACATATATATATATATATATATATATATATATATATATATATATATATATATATATATATATATATATATATATATATATATATATATATATATATATATATATATATATATATATATATATATATATATATATATATATATTTATATATATATATATATATATATATATATATATATATATATATATATGTTATTTATATATATATATATATATATATATATATATATATATATATATATATATATATATATATATATATATATATATATATATATATATATATTACTGAATCGAAATTTTTAGCAATGATTTTGAGTTGGTAATAAAAAGATTATAAAAGAAAAAGACGAGAAATAATGAAGGAAAACTAAAAAGAGTGTAAAAGTTCTGAAGAAAAGACGAACTTAAAAGAGAGAGAGAGAGAGAGAGAGAGAGAGAGAGAGAGAGAGAGAGAGAGAGAGAGAGAGAGAGAGAGAGAGAGAGAGAGAGAGAGAGAGAGAGAGAGAGAGAGAGAGAGAGATGTTTCCGATAAAAAGTTTCCGCAAGTACTAAATAATTAATCTCAAAAGAGAATTCTAAAAATTCAAAATTCCATTTTAAGGTCATGTTCTTTGGAAATTTATAGTTAAAATCTTCTCTTCCTTTCGATCAATATTTATTAATTAAAATCTAGGCGGTTGAGTTGTATTACTTTCTCTAGGAATCTGCATCAAGGTCACGAGAGATTATATATATATATATATATATATATATATATATAAATATTTATATATATATATATATATATATATATATATATATATATATATATATATAGCATATATATATATATATATATATATATATATATATATATATATATTTATATATATATATATATATATATATATATATATATATATATATATATAGCTATATAAATATATCTAATATATATAAATATATATATATATATATATATATATATATATATATATATATATATATATATATATATATATAATCAACATTGGGTTGCTGTGGGTTGGGACAACCTATGCTCTTCTAGGAGTCTTCATCAAGGTCACGAGAAGATCGAAGACATCACAACATTGGGTTGCTGTGGGTGGGGACAACCCATGTTCTTCTAGGAGTCTGCATCAAGGTCACCTGATTGAAGACATCACAACATTGGTTGCTGGGTGGGGACAACCATGTTCTTCTAGGAATTTGTATCAAGGTCACGAGATATCGAAGAAATCACAACATTGTTGTGGGTGGGACAACCCATGTTCTTCTAGGAATTTGCATCAAGATCATGAGAAGATCGAAGACATCACAACATTGGGTTGCTGTGGGTGGGGATAACCCATGTTCTTCTAGGAGTCTGCATCAAGGTCACCAGAAGATCGAAGACATCACAACATTGGGTTGCTGTGGGTGGGGACAACCCATGTTCTTCTAGGAGTATTCATCAAGGCCACGAGAAGATCGAAGACATTACAGCATTGGGTTGTTGTAGGTGGGGACAACCCATGTTCTTCTAGGAGTCTGCATCAAGGTCACGAGCAGATCGAAGACATCAAAACATTGGGTTACTGTGGGTGGGGACAACCCATGTTTTTTTAGGAGTCTGCATCAAGGTCACCAGAAGATCAAAGACATCACAACATTGGGTTGCTGTGGGTGGGGACAACCCATGTTCTTCTAGGAGTCTTCATCAAGGTCACGAGAAGATCGAAGACATCACAACATTGGGTTGCTGTGGGTGGGGACAACCCATGTTCTTCTAGGAGTCTGTTTCAAGGTCACCAGAAGATCGAAGACATCACAACATTGGGTTGCTGTGGGTGGGGACAACCATGTTCTTCTAGGAATTTACATCAAGGTCACGAGAAGATCGAAGACATCACAACAATGGGTTGCTGTGGGTGGGGACAACCCATGTTCTTTTATGAATCTGCATCAAGATCACGAGAAGATCGAAGACATCACAACATTGGGTTGCTGTGGGTGGAGATAACCCATGTTCTTCTAGGAGTCTGCATCATGTCACTCAGAAGATCAAACATCACAACATTGGGTTGCTGTGGGTGGGGACAACCCATGTTCTTCTAGGAGTCTTCATCAAGGTCACGAGAAGATCGAAGACATCACAACATTGGGTTGCTGTGGGTGGGGACAACCCATGTTCTTCTAGGAGTCTGCATCAAGGTCACGAGAAGATCGAAGACATCACAACATTGGGTTGCTGTGGGTGGGGACAACCCATGTTCTTCTAGGAGTTTGCATCAAGGTCACGAGAAGATCGAAGACATCACAACAATGGGTTGCTGTGGGTGGGGACAACCTTATTCTTCTAGGAGTCTGTATCAAGGTCACGAGAAGATCGAAGACATCATAACATTGGGTTTCTATGGGTGGGGACAACCCACGTTCTTCTAGGAGTCTGCATCAAGGTCACGAGAAGATCGAAGACATCACAACATTGGGTTGCTGTGGGTAGGGACAACCTATGCTCTTCTAGGAGCCTGCATTAAGGTCACGAGAAGATCGAAGACATCACAGTATTGGGTTGCTGTGAGTTCTGACAACCCATGTTTTTTAATTTTCTTTGGGATAACGGCTGCGGACGCTTTAAGTCTAAGAGATGCGTTAGCAGTTGACACTATCTCACAATTCTGTGTGTAAAGTTATTTCGTATAATATATATATATATATATATATATATATATATATATATATATATATATATATATATATATATATATATATATATATATATATATATATATATATATATATATATATATATATATATATATATATATATATAATAATAATAATAATAATAATAATAATAATAATAATAATAATAATAATAATAATAATAATAATAATAATAATAATAATAATAATAATAATAGTAATAATAATAATAATAATAATAATAATAATAATAATAATAATAATAATAATAATAATAATAATATTATTATTATTATTATTATTATTATTATTATTATTATTATTATTATTATTATTATTATTATTATTATTATTATTATTATTATTATTATTATTATTATTATTATTATTATTATTATTATTATTTATTATTATTATTATTATTATTATTATTATTATTATTATTATTATTGCCGAACAGATTCACAAACAAAAGTTTAATTTTTAAATATTTCCCCCTTTACCTTTTTGTATACAAGAACTATTTGAAATATCTAAACAAAAGCATAACGGAGGCTTTATTATTAGTTTACTCTAATTGGGTTACTGTTTACCATATCATGGCTATTCTTAGTTATTATTCACTTGTTAGTTATGTCGCGGTTATCCGCATCAGCATTTGCGGAACATCCTCATCCGGATTCGATTTTTCCGAAGATCTACATCCACGAATATTCAAATTCTAACATCTGTATTACATTCACTTTCCATTTGGATACGGACTGTCAGGAAAATTTGCTTTCTTGGATGTCCAGATTATGTCATCCGAATTACATCCGCATCCACGGATGTCAACAACCATGTCACTATCATTTATAAGATGTCGGATGCGTAGATAATGCAGAGATATAGAATGTAAATGAAAGACATTGGTGTTTCAAACATTTAAATATTTAATACTTTTGGTGAAGAAAATTTGTAGCTTATATTATTTTAAAATTTCAAAGACATTACTCTATTATATCATAAAAAAAAACGCAATTTTTAGATTATAATTCACAACAGATATTTTATTTAAAAACTTTGAATTTATATATATATATATATATATATATATATATATATATATATATATATATATATATATATATATATATATATATATATATATATATATATATATATATATATATATATATATATATATATATATATGTTATATATATATATATATATATATACTGTATATAATGTCCCCTCTGATGGACAAAGGCTGGAGGTCTACCAAATTCTACCATAGTAGAAGGAAGCCAATTTAAAGGCTCTAAAAGTAAAATAATGTAATCAAGTTAAAGGTAGTTGGGAAAATAGATAAAGGGAATGTGTTCCAGACTTTACCAGTGAAGTACATGTAAGATTGAGCATAGCGATTAAGTCTGGGGTCAGAGAGTTGGATAGAGAAAGGATGAAACTGTGTAGAAAGGCGTGTCGCACGAACCTTTCTCAATGGAGGAGGTATGCGACTGGAGAGTAGTGGTCATTGTAATGGCGATAGAATAAAGAGAGTGACGCAACATTTAGACGGTAGAAAGAGAGAGAGAGAGAGAGAGAGAGAGAGAGAGAGAGAGAGAGAGAGAGAGAGAGAGAGAGAGAGAGAGAGAGAGAGAGAGAGAGAGAGAGTTGATAAGACGAAAAGCCATAGACTCCACCTTTTCAAGGAGAACTGTGTGAGTGGAACCACTCCAGATGTGTGAGGCATACTCCATATAAGGGCGAACGACACCCCAATAAAGATCAAGCAACTGGGGTGGAGTGAAGAAATTCTGAAGGTGCCTGAGAACGTCCCACCTTTTAGAAGCTTGTTTAGAAAGAGAAGTAATGTGATTCTTTCAATTAAGATCACGAGAAAAAGAAATGCGAAGAATATGAAGATTAAACTTAAGTTTCGAGACGTTTGTTTTCGAAGAAAATGTTAAAGTTGTGTAAGAGATTTTGTCTAATAGAAAGATGAAGGAAACGAGTTTTGACTTTTGAAGCATTGAAAATAGCCTTGTTCTCAAGGCTACAATTGGAAATTCGAGTAGGATAAGAGGTTAGCTGTTCCAAGGCTGCCCTTCTAGAGCAAGATTATCGCTGTTGGGTGGGACATGTTTCAAAATGAAATGAATAATGAATGGTGGAGTCGTCAGTATAGAAGTGAATAGGTGATGAAGTAACAGAGAGAAGGTCATCAATGAAAAGTAGTAATAGAGTTCGAGGTAGGACAAAACTCTGAATAACGCCACAATTTATAGATTTAAAAGATGTATGATGTCCTTCTACATCTGTTATAGAATGACCGAAATGAACACAGAGAGAAAGTTACAGAGAGAAGGACAGATACCGAAAGATGGAAGTTAAGAAAATAAAACTTTGACCCAGACAGAATCAATTTAAGGCAATCGATATGTCTAATGCCACAACAAAATATTCACTTAAATGCTGAAAGGAATCATAAAGAAGAGAAGGAAGATCAGAAAGAAGAGAAGGAAGATCAGAAAGAAGAGAAGGAAGATCGTAAAGAAGAGAATGAAGATCTCCAGTACGAATGCAACACAGGCTATCAAAGATAAGATTAGAAGAATTGATATGTTTCAAGATCATCCTGTTATGAATAGGTAAGAAAGCCTTGGAAAGAACAGAAGTGAAAGAGATAGGACGACAGTTGAGGACTTGAAAGGGCTCACCTCTTTTCGGCACAGGCTGAATGACTCCATGTTTCCCGCAAGAAGAGAAGGTCTAAGTTGAAAGGCAGTGACCGAATAGTTTACCAAGGCAGGGTTCAAACTCGGAAGCACAATTTTTGAGAACCACAGGAGGAATACCATCAGGACCGTACGTCTTCTTAGTGTTAAGCTGAGAGAGAGAGAGAGAGAGAGAGAGAGAGAGAGAGAGAGAGAGAGAGAGAGAGAGAGAGAGAGAGAGAGAGAGAGAGAGCTTTAGGGTGGTTGGAGGAGTAGGAATAGCTCCGGAATCGCCTAAAGTGTAATTAGAATAAAAAGTTTGAGCCAAGAGTTTACCTTTAACAGAAGGCATATATATATATATATATATATATATATATATATATAGTATATATTTTTATATATATATATATATATATATATATATATATATATATATATATATATATATATATATATATATATATATATATATATATATATATATATATATATATATATATATATATATATATATATATATATATATATATATATATATATATATATATATATATATATATATCAATTCAAATATCCGTGACGGTTGGGTTTTTCAAAAAGCATGAATGAGCATCCTAACTCCAGTTTGCGCGGCAATTTTTTTTTCTGAAAGGTGAAGGAAAATAAATCGAAGGAAAAGGTCACCTTATTTACTTAATGGAAGTGACACTAGCACAAACACACACATAGATCCCTAATTTTCATCCATTTTAATATTGGACGTATGGAACGTTGGCCGTTCTTTGTTATTATATTTTGGAATTATCTTGTTCTACAACTTTAAGGCACAAGCTCTTTTATACCAATCTATTACTAAATTTATTTCTCTAGTTTATCAATCTTCTGACTCAATTGACTAAATTAAACTTTGACAGTCTAAACTCTTAAAACGAACACATTCTGTCTTCTTTCCTTTCTTTGAAATTATCATTCAGAATGATTTCAATGTTCACCACAAACTTTGTCTTTTCTCTGAATCTCATAATACAACTGGTGAACTTGTCTACCATTTCTATATCCACAACAAGTTTGATCAGATGGTGCCATTATCTTTGAACGTTTTGGAACTATTTTTAGCATTTAGTGCACGCAGCAAATTTGCCTGAGGTTGTATTTCTTTGATTTTCTTTGGAACGAATGCTTCATGATTATTAAGGTCCTTAGGGTGTGCGGAATCCATAACCAAGGTCGTTCTCTCTGCTTTATAGGTGCATAAAAATTTTATATTTCTTAACTAGACTTCATAAAACTTGTTTAACTCTGTTCTTTCACATTATATTCGGTTCGGGAATTCTGCCTTCAACAATTATCTAATAGAAACCCCAAAATCTCACTCTATTTATATACTTTGTAACTTCATCCAAGAATCGTGCAAAAGTTATTGCAAGTAGAAAACTTTTTCTCTTCCTCAAATATGCAACAATCCTTCATGTTTTTCTGAAACTAACAAACTATAAGTCTTCCTCTTCTCACAAAGCTTTGACTCTAATTCCATTTAGGATGATTTCGGTACTATACATCTTTCTCCTCTTACCTTTAATACCATCTGTAGTTCTCAGAACAGCAGCACCAAACAATCCCCTCCCATCACCCACCACCTGAAACCGCCAATTCCAACAGAGGTCGGGAGGATTAGTTAATGAGTTAGCATCTTTGTAAGGCTCCTTGTGACTTATCCGAGTTTATATTTTGTTTTTATTTATTTAAATTGTTAAAAATAAAGTGTGTGTAGGTGTTTGTGTGTGTGTGTGTGTGTGTGTGTGTGTGTGTGTGTGTGTGTGTGTGTGTGTGTGTGTGTGTGTGTGTGTGTGTGTGTGTGTGTGTGTGTGTGTGAGAGTAGATGCGCAAGGTGAAGAGTATGTTATTTATGAAGGAATAGAGTTAATATGGCAATGTACAAGCAATCACTCCAAGTGAATACTCGAAAGTATAGTTAAGAGCGAAATTTCCGAGCATTTGGTCTGGAGGACAAAGCGTATATATATATATATATATATATATATATATATATACATATATATTATTATACTATTATATTATATAGATATATTATTGTTAAAAGATATAAATATATATATATATATATATATATATATATATATATATATATATATATATATATATATAGTATATGTATGTTATGTATATATATATATATATATATATATATATATATATATATATATATATATATATATATATATATATATATATATATATATATATATATATATATATATATATATATATATATATATATATATATATATACATATATATATATCAGTGGCGTAGCTAGATGTTTTCACATTTTATATATATATATAGTATATATATAGTATATATATATATATATATATATATATATATATATATATATATATATATATATATATATATATATATATATATATATATGTGTGTGTGTGTGTGTGTGTGTGCGTTATACGCTCATAAATTGGGGGAATGGGAGGAGTCGAGCGCCTTGCACCCTTGAATCTGCCTCCTTCCCCTAAATTTGAGCGACATCCCCATTACATTCCCCATATAGCAGGTGAGGAACTAAACTTTTATATAAGTTATGAAAAATAAAATAAAAATAGTATATATAATTGTTTATCAAATATTATTCAAATATTATTGTATTTTTTATCAGATGTGTCCATAAGTAGTTTTAGTTAGTAAACCTTAGTATAGACGTTGAAGAGGTGAAATTAAATTACTTTTCCTATTGGGTGTATATATATAGTAGTTGGTGCCAGATAATATCTTTCGATGTTTAGAAGTCAGAGATTTGCTCAAACCACATAATGTAGCAGCACGAACTGCGCTAAGCTCGTAGATGCAGTGAGGGTGGTTACCCCCGAGGGCGGACGCGATGCTGGCCCGTGGCGTGGACGCTGGTGATCTAACGGGCGACCGACCACCTGGATCGAAGCTGGGTCTGTTTGATCGACAGACACAATAGAGCGCGTGCGCATACACAAACACAGCAGCCATTGCCGCGTCGAGCCAGTGTCGGCTGAAACACTTCGAGTTGTTTTTAAACCTTCACTTTATTCTGACAGCACATATCGCAGCCAGTAATCTCGCCCCGGGTTCTTAGCGGGAATACAGTTGAATGCCTTCAAACTTTGGTATGTTCTATGAGCGGTGAAATGGTTCGGCGAGCGGTGTTCGTAGGTCACCTCTGGGGTGTTCTTGTTGCTGTCACCACGGAAATCATGTTAGTTTGCCGTATTGCCAGGCTTGATGTGAGTTGGCAGACGACGTATCGCCGTCGGAGACGGATTGCTGCTCTCTGTATCCCCTCGTACGTTGCCCCCTCTAAAAATTAAAAATGATCGGAAGACCGAACCGCAAAGCGTCGATTGTCGATCGACCGAGTTGGCTGGTTTCGGAGTCCGCGATCCCACCGGTGGGCCTTTTGCGCAGCAGCGAGCGCGAACGCAAAAACAGGTGAAAGAAGAGAGCCAGCCAGGCAGTGAGCGAGAGTGAAAGCGACGAGGTTTGAGGTGGTCTGCCGGAAATCGGTGCCTGTTAGTAAACACATAACAACACGTTGGTGTCTTCATAGTGTTGTCGAGAGCCGAATAATCAGCTGTAGGGCGCGTCTTAATCGTTCCGACCGAAAGCGAGTACCGAGGGAGGAATGAAGAGCAGACAGCGAAGAATAAAGAGGGTGAAGAGCGGTTCGACCTCAGGAGTAGGCTGACAGATTTACCGCGCTGCCACACCAATATTTGCGTAATGATGCAATATTGATGTCCTTATATACGTTATTGTCTGCTAGATTTCGAAAATAATGGTTTCAGAACCACCAAGAAATAAAAATAAATAAATAAATAAATAAACAAATAAAAATAATCTTTATTTTTATGTTTATAACTTGTTAATTTGATATGTTTTTGCTATTACTTAGCAGTAAATCCACCAATAAATACCAGGCCCAACCAGCATCCAACCTTCCTTCGACCATCTGTGATCTATTGATCTATAGTCATGTCACATTTTCGAGTATCACGGAATAAACATAACATGCTATCAGCCACATGCCGACGGTAACAAAGCCATTGTTACGTTATTTAGCATCGTCTGAACTATGAATAGCATGTAATCGATAGTTCAGCTCATCGAAGACAAATGGTGCCAACACATCAGGCGATCATTACTTACCAGTAAAGTGGTCATTGAGAGATTCAAAATGGTCGATCAGCACACTTTGTCGCTTACGTCTTCTAACATAACAATGCTAATTTTACATTAACATGGTGGAATAGCAAAACAAAATTTACGCGGACCGTGTGTATACAGACCATTGAGTAGTCTTAACGTAACGTTTTCATATTAATAGTCAACATAACATTAGGAACTGTTATCATACGCTGGGCAAATTGCGCCCATATCTTAAAGCAAGAAACCGCCGGTCATTAACGCGACTCATACGGGCACCTGCCAGTTGTTCAACCACGGCCCTCGCAGTCCAAAGTCCATGGAAGAAGTTTCATCGTCAACCTACTACATAGGCGCCGTATTGACGAAAACCTTTCCATGAAACCGCAGATCTTTGAAATACTGAAATGCTTCTAATGAAAGTCGTTGATGCTGTCTGGGCCTCCTCACATTTAAATCTCAACATAGTCTAAGTCTTGTAACAGACTACGACAGATACGTATGAGGGTTGGAATCAACTTCACTTTGATGATCAGTCACCTGAGTGGAAATACTATGTAAAGGTCCGCAAGAGACACTGGGGAGCAGAATGAGAGTCAACACAACGAGGCTCGTCTACTGATTAGCTTGATGTCAGTGGTCGAGATTCTTTCTTCAATCAATCAGAAAATACAATACGTATTTGTCGAACCATCAAAGGTATATTTCCGTTAAATAACAATCAACAACAACAACAACAGACAGTTCGGGCTCGTTTCCAGATCAATCAACGAATGCTGGTCAAAATAGCATTAATATAATAAAGCAATATATAGTATCATGTGGGACTAAAAGTTAGGTGTTGAATGTACAACGACGATCATCCAACATTAACAAAAGTTCCATTAGCTTATCAGCAAGTACGGTCATTATGTAATAAACGTGGGTTTTACTCACATTTTTCAGCATACCTCATAACGCTAATTTGCTATTGACATAGTAATATTTAACATGGATTTATCATAATCTTGTCCAATTATCATAAGACCAATGAATCACTGTAAACATAACAAGTTTTGTCCAAATACAACAAAAATAAGTTCTTTATAGCCAACTATTGAATAGTGTTAATTCGAACAGCTTTAGCAACACAGCAACATACGTGTTCAGTAATTCAATAGTAATGCTGGGGCAGCAACTTAACAAATTCGCGAAAGACAATCAGCACATCCCGGAAAATTCCTCTACTATCAAAGGTAAAGTAGTTAATAGGTTGCGCAATCACCGATACAATTTCTGGTCAGCAACAGGTAAACCGCAGCCATCGGAACAAAATCTCCTCAACAAAGATCACCCACAAAGACAACACTGGAACTTGAATTGTCACCATCTTTTCGGTCAGTCACTGTTTGAAAGATAAATTGTCACTGGAACTATGGTCAGCACTTGGGACCTGGCCCAACAAATATCAGCTCACGCTTTAACATCATCGGCAGCAATACAGTGTAATAGTCTACAAATTGTCATTTTCTCTGTCAAATCGCGCTATTACATGTTAAACATACTCATATTAACATAACGTGCCTAACTACGAAATAAACAGTTTTCATACCGCAGTGTTTGAGCAGCAGAACTCAGGTGCCTGTGGACTGGGCCAGCCATGTAGTGCGGCCAGTTTTAGCTCCCGGGCCTTGAGTTTAATCGCACTTTCAGAAAAATAATACAAAATCGATTAATAACAGCGTCGCAGAAGCATTTCTGATGGGCGCCAATAAATAGCTCGGCATCATCCAGATACGCACGAAGAATCATCCGGTACTCCTTGAAGGGGCATTCTCTGGGCCGAGCCCTATGCAACAGGTGCCACGGCCATCTGTCAAAAATCTCCAACAGCGGTCAATCATCGCACAGCCAGCATCTCGATCGATCAATACCACTGTCACTGCTATATCATCATTTGAACTATGAGTCAAACATAGATGTATTTAGCAAACCTTGATTACCAACAAAACTTGCCCAGTCATCGTCACTAATACAGGTTATCTTACAAAACTCATCAGCTTTCAACAGTCAGTACAATATTTAACATAACGTACCTAACTTACGAATGTTGTTTTCATTCAAGAGTATCTAGCAACACATACCTGAGACCTGATGTATACCTGGTGCTGAGGCAACATTTGTTTTTACTACCCCAGCGACTCTGCCTCTCAGAAAACACCGGGAAACTCAGCAGATAAATAGCGCACACAGAAGGAGGCACGTGCTGGTGCTGCTCACGCTGAGATCACCCGAGACTACGACTCACTGGGCAAACCCTGAAGAGGTGTACACACCTTTGGGCCGAGCTCTTATGGCCAAAGACGGAAGATTTGGCAAATCCTTACGCGATCAATTATCGGGTGCATACTGTGTTATCTCGACCTTGCGATCGAGACCACTGTCGCGTCACACGTTCCCAATATCATTTGAAACTATGAATAACGGAGATTAGCCAGCGTCTGGTAAACTGACAGCCAACAAAACTTAGTTATCACGTTTAACACAATATCGTCAGGTAACACAGTATGACTTACAAACCGGGTCATTTTCTGCCAGTCAGTGCTCACTAAACAGCAGGCTGGTTTAACATAACGTACTCAACTTGTTAAACAGGTTTCATTAACAAGAGTACGCAGCAATACCACCCAGGGTGGTGCCCCTCTCGAATGCGTAGCGAATCTGAGGAGGGATCACCCCGAGCGGGGCAAGGGCCCCACCTCCGAGTGCTGAAGGCCCCTCGCCTTTCGGGCTGAGGCCTAGAGCCTGCTTTTACACCCCCTTCGGGTGATCCTCCTCAAGATCTCACACCCATTCAGGGGGGGCGCATCCTCCTGCTTTTCTCCTGGGAGGTGGTGTGTTGCTTTAGATACTCTTTGTTAATGAAAACTGTTTATTGTAAGTTAAGTATGTTATGTTAAATATTACTATGACAGGTGAAATTAACACTGATTTGGTAGAGAAATGATGAGTTTTGTAAGATATTACTGTGTTACCTGACGATGATGTGTTAGAAACGTGAGCCTAGGTTAAGTTTTTTGTTGAGTAATGTCAGGTTTGCCCGAGAATTTTGCTAATGTATGTTTATTCATAGTTCAAATGATGTTATACTAGAGACGTGTGACACTTTGATGAAGATAGTGTCAATTCATAGGTCGAGATGCTGGTATCTTTGATAGATTGATCACTTTGTTAAGGGATTTTGTTAGATAATCCTGCATTAGCTGTTGATGATATGTTGGAAAAGTGGGGATACATTACACCCTCTTCAGGGTACCCCGAGATGGGTCTTCGTGCATCTCTCGGGGGTGATCTCAAAGTAGTGCTTACAGTGCTTACAGTGCTATCAAATCGCCTCTGTATGATGCGCTGTTGCTTAATCTAACAGTTTTGAAATGATATTTTCTGAAAGGGGGGCGGAGTCTAAAATAGGGTAAGGATAAAAATATTTCATCATGAAAGCGTTAGGTGTTACAAGGGGCGCATCCCCCTGGGTTTTCTCTCGAAGGCTATGTGCGTTTTTAGATAATTTTGATTAATGAAAACTGCTTATTCGTAAGTTATACGCTATGTTAAAAATTACTATGACAATGTGAAAATAACACTGATTTGTTAGAGAAATGATGAGTTTTTGTAAGATATTACTGTGTTAACTGACGGTGATGTGTTATGGAAACGTGAGCCTAGATTAAGTTTTTTGTTGGGTAATGTTAGTTTGTCCTAGAATTTTGCTAATGTCTATGTTTATTCATAGTTCAAATGATGTTATACCAAAACGAGTGACACTTCTTTGAGGAAGATGGTGTTAATTCATGTGGTCGAGATGCTGGTATCTTGATAGGATTGACCACTTGTTAAGGGATTTTGTTAGATAACACGTTCTTATTTCAAACACGATAAGGGTTCGCCAAATTAAAGGGCTGTGCCCTATCAAGCTTACACCTCTTCAGGGTACCCGAGATGGGTCTTCGTGCATCTCTCTGGGATGCCAGGTAGTGCTTACAGTGCTTACAGTGCTATCAAATCGCCTCTGATGATGCGCTGTTGCTTAATCTAACAGTTTTGAAATGATATTTTCTGAAAGGGGACGGTCTATGGTAGGGTAAGGATAAAAATATTTCATGTTACCTCATGAAAGCGTTAGGTGTTACAAGGAGCACATCCCCATGGGTTTTCTCTCGGAAGGTTATGTGTTGCTTTAGATACTCTTGATTAATGAAAACTGTTTATTCGTAAGTTAGGTACGTTATGTTAAATATTACTATGACAATGTGAAAATAATGATTTGTTAGAGAAATGATGAATTTTTGTAAGATATTACTGTGTTAACTACCGATGATGTGTTAGAAACGTGAGCCTAGATTAAGTTTTTGTTGGGTAATGTTAGGTTTGCCCTAGAATTTTGCTAATGTCTATGCTTATTCATAGTTCAATTGATGTTATACTCAAAACGAGTGACACTTTGATGAAGATGGTGTTAATTCGTAGTTCCAGATGTTGGTATCTTTGATAGATTGGTCACTTTGTTGAGGGATTTTGTTAGATGATGCGGTTTTACCTGTTGCTGATATGCGAGAAAAGTGGGGACATATCGAGTATTGTATAACCTATTAGCTACTTTACCTTTGATAAGTAGGGAATTTTCAGGATGTTAGCTGATTATTCATACGCGAGGTTTGTTAAGTTTGCCTTTGTACATTATATTCTTAGTTGCGGTTACGATATGTTAGCTTTATTGACGCTAAAGCTTTGTTGGTTAAGCATATATTCAATGGTTAGTATATAAAGAACTTATTTTTGTGTTATGTTTGGATAAAACTTTGTTATGTTTACAATTATTCGTTGGTCTGTATGATAATTGGACAAGATTATGATAAATCCATGTTAAATATTACTATGTCAATGTAAAATTAACGTTAATATGTTAGAGATATGCTTGAAAAAATGTGAATAGGTTACGTTTTGTACGCTGTGTTAGGTACTTTACTGCTGTTAAGTATGGAACTTTGTTAATGTTAGTTGTTTATTCGTCATAGATTCGTCGTTGTACATTATTTTCTTAGTCCATATGATGCTATGTTAGCTTTATTAATGTGAAAACAATGTTACGTTAGCATATATTCGTTGGTTGGTATATAAAGAACTTAATTTTGGACTGTTATTGTTGTTGTTGTTGTTGTTGTTGTTGTCTAACGAGAATATATACCCCTTTTGAACTGATATGGTTCGTTCGTGCATTGTATTCTTGTTTACTTTCTTCTGATTGGTTGAAAGAAAGAATCTCGTTACCTTTTAGAGCTGTTTATACATCCAAATTTCGTCAGTAAGACATTTTTCGTTGTGTTGGTATGATGACCTCTCATTCTGCTCCTACGAATGTCCTCTTTACGAGGACCTTTACATAGTATTTCCACTCAGGTGACTGATCATCGTCAAAAGTGAAATTGATTCCAACCCTCATACGAGTCATTGATGCTATATTACAAGATTTAGACTATGATAGGATTCGTATGAGGGTTGGAATATAGCATCAACGACTTCATTAGCAAGCATTTCGAATGATGTTTCAAGATCTCTTGGTTCATGGAAAAAGTTTTCGTCAATAACCTATATGAAGTAAAGGTTATTGATGAAAACTTCTTCCATGGACTTTTTAAGTTTCTCTACAGAGATATGCATTAAATGGATTAGTGCTGTAGGTTGTATGTGAATCTTTGTTAATGTTAGCAGTTTATTCTTGCTTAAGATGTGTCTGGTTTGCCTTTGTACATTATATTCTTAGTTCTGGTAATGTTATGTTGACTTTATTAATATGAAAACTTTGTTACGTTAGAGTATACTCAATGGTCTGTATGATAATTACACACGGTTATGGTAAATTTTTGTTACATATTACCATGTTAATGTAAAATTAACATTGTTATGTTAGAGACATGCTTGATAAAGTGTGAATAAGTTACGTTTTTGGATGTTATGTTAGTTACTTTACTGGTGTTAAGTGTGGTCCTTTGTTAATGTTAACCATTTATTCTTGTTTAAGATGGGCTAAGTTTGTCATTGTACATTATAGTCTGATGATGCTAAGTGTTTGCCACACGAAAACTTTGTTACGTCAGCATATATTGGCTGATGCTTGTATAAAGAACTTGATTTTATGTTATGTTTATTCAAAATGATACTCGAAATGTGACCTTAATCAATAGATCAATAGATCACAGATGGTCAGGAGGGAGGTTGGATGCTGGTTGGATGGTGGTTTGATTTAGTGATTTACTGCTTTAGGGTATGTAAAAACGTAAATTTGTAAGTTATAAACATAAAAAGAATAAGAAATTTTATTTATTTATTTATTTATTTTTATTTCTTGATGGTTCTGAAACCATTATTTTCGAAATCTACAGACCCAATAACATATATAAGGACACCAATATTGCATCATTACACAAATATTTAATAATTCAGCACCGCACCGGAGCCAGCACCGGTGCATCTGTCAACTCCTACTCCTCTGAGTCAGACTCCTTCTTCATTCTTTCCCTCTTTATTCTTCCTTCATCCTTCTTCATTCCTCCCTCGGTCTTTTTTTTTTTGCTCTTTTTTTCAGTCGGGACCCCCTAATGGGGGGTCCTAGACACCCTATACGGACTTATAACCATCATATTCGAACTCTACGACCTCGATAACCCTTATAAGGACACCAACATTGTTGTTATATGAATGTTTACTAACTAGGCACCGCACCGGTTCCAGCACCGGTGTCTGTGCCTACTCCTCAGACTCCTCATTCCTCATTCTTCTTTTCCTCCTTCCTTCCTCCTTCCTCCTTTCCTCCTCCTTCTTCCTTTCTTCTTCTTCCTTTCTTCTTCCTCTGTTTTGCATTCCATGCATTTCTTCTTCTTTTTTTCAGGAAGGGACCCCCCTCCGGTGGGGTCCATGGACTCCGAAACCGAACCCAACTCCGACTCCGTCTCCGAATCCGACTCCAACTCCGTCTCCGACTCCGAATCCTCCAGCCTTTCTCTGAGTTTCAGTCTTCTACGATCATTTTTAATTTTTAGAGGGGCAGCGCTCCCCCCTTACGGGGGGACGCAGAGAAACGTAATCTCGTCTCCGACGAGATTGCGTCATCATATAACTCACATCCAAATTTTAACCCAATACGTTAAGCCTAACATGGTTTTCAGGACGAATTTGACCTTGAAGCTAAGGGGGCAACACCCCCTTAGAGGTGACCTACGGGCACCAAAACTCGCCAGGGATCAGTTTATCACCTTCATAGAACATATACCAAGTTTGAAGGCGATAGCTCTATTCCTTCATATCAGAGGCGGAGCTGTGCAGTACAGCGCGGGGCGGTGCGGTGCGGCGCGGTGCGGTGCGGTGCGGGGCGGTCTCGGAGTCGCAGAAGCAGACGCAGAAGGGTTTAAAAAACAACTCAGAAGTGTTTCCTTCGGAAACACTTCTTCGACGTAATAATAATAATAATGTGTTTGTGTATGCGCACGCGCGCTCAGTCTGTGTCTGTCGGTCAAACAGACCTTCGGTCTGTTTGACCTCCAGGTGGTCGGTCGCCCAAACGCTCGTTAGGCCTAAACTCACCCACGCAGATCACGCCACAAGGGCGTAAGCGCAATATCGGCGTCCACCCTCGGGGGTGACCACCCTCTATATACATCCTACAGACTTGAAATTTACACGGATTCGTCCTTATCCCATACATACATTATATTCCAAGTTTGAAGCAAATATCTCTATTCCTTCATATCGAAAAGGGTGGTAGATACCAAACCGTCGAAAATACTATATATATATATATATATATATATATATATATATATATATATATATATATATATATATATATATATATATATATATATATATATATATATATAATATTTTTATAACCATACATATATAAATATATATAGATAAAAATATTGAACATCTTTATACATAAATCTTTGATGTATACATAAGATAAATGTTATATATATATATTCTACTTAGAAATATATGAACAAATGTACGAATAAATTTATATATATAGAAATACGATGAACATAAAGAAAGAAAGAGTCATATATATATATATATATATATATATATATATATATATATATATATATATATATATATATATATATATATATATATATATATATATATATATATATATATGTATATATACAAAAAAAAATATATATATATATATATATATATATATATATATATATATATATATATATATATATATACATATATATATATATATATATATATATATATATATATATATATATATATATATATATATTAGTGTACAGATTCCAGTGCTTTAAAAACTACGTCTAGCGTCTTTTTGGGGGACGAATGGCTTCAGTGGATAAAAGCGCCTGGTTACTGTTAACTCAGCAAAGCGGAGTTCCAGTGTTCGAATTCCACTGATGAAGAGAAATCTTTCTTGACTTCATATATATATATATATATATATATATATATATATATATATATATATATATATATATATATATATATATATATATATATATATATATATATATATATATATATATATATATATATATATATATATATTAAAATTGAAAGTGAAACACGGTATCAAAGAAAATTAAAAAAAAAACTATTTATGGCAACATCTAACGATGCACGGCGAGTACGACGCACGGCAGGCTCGCCTGCCTTAATATCATTGCAAGTATAGGATATATTTTATTTCAGCTACGCCTACCTTAAGTAGGCAAGTTAAACAGTAGATAGGCAGGCAAAGCATAAATAGCTCATTTTTTGTTTTATATTTCTTTAAGATTTTGTAGATTAATTTTCTTATGGTTTCTTATTATATTAACATTTTTTATATTTTTTATTTGTTTTTCTTAATTATTAATTTGTTCTTAAAAATAAAAGATACACTCTCTTTTCCCACCCTATCTCTTAAAAAAACCACAGATATATATATATATATATATATATATATATATATATATATATATATATATATATATATATATATATATATATATATATAAATATATATATATATATATATATATATATATATATATATATATATATATTGTCTGTGCGTATAAATTCAGCATTCACGCCTAAGTTATAATGAGCCTCAATTACTTTGACTAAATAACCTCCAACCTAAATATCTGATATGGTTATATAAAATTTGAAACCTTCAATTCCTTCCGTTTCTTTCTTCTACTAAACACAATTCACAATGCAAAATGTTTAAAATAAAGAACAATCTTACAATGAAGTTTTTTTTTTCTTTTTAATTAAAGTTGTATTTAACTGAAAAAAATATATTTTTTGGATCTTCTCTGTCCGAGTTATTTTATTAATGCTAATATACATTTTTACAATATATATATATATATATATATATATATATATATATATATATATATATATATATATATATATATATATATATATATATATATTATTATATATTTTTATTATGTTGATATATATATATGTATGTAAATATATACAAACATATATCTATTTATTTATATACTCGTATATATATATATATATATATATATATATATATATATATATATATATATATATATATATATATATATATATATATATATATATATATATATATATATATATATATATATATATATATATATATATATATATATATATATATAAATGGACATTTATAAGCAGTTGACTCCGTTAATATTAGGTTAGGTTAATTTAGGTTAAGTTTGGTTAGGTTAGGTTAGGTTAGGTTACTCAAAAATTTAATGTATTTACCCTAAAATTATTAAAATAACGATACATTAATTATTGATTAAAGAGCTTGACTTAAAACCATGGTAAATAAAAATGAAGGGTAAGAAATTATTTTTAAAACATTAATTACAATTAAAATGCTTATGTTTCGTTAGTTTAGTACATGCTAACCTCATCGGAGCAACACAAGGAATGAGCAATCGTTAGTTTGGTACGAAAAGAACATCTGAATGACATCAAAAAAGGAAATATCGGAAAAATATTATTTTTTATTTTTTAAGATATCAAATTATTTCAAGTATCCTGGCGGGCGTATGAGAAGTGAGCATCCTTTTATTAATAGAAGATTTTATGAAGTTTATTGTTGTTTTATCGAAATCTAAAAAGCTGGGGGGGGGGGAGGATATATTAAAGTTAGGAATTATTTAGTTCTTTTGATATTGAAGTGAAAATAAATACAGCATTTCTCAAGTTAATATTAATAATATGTTACCCTCCATTTTTATTTATAATGGTTTTAAATTAAGCTCTTTATAAAAATAGAATACAAATGATTTTTTAGTATTCTTTAAACTTTTTATATTTACATATATATCAGGGGCTGCTCGTGACCTGCTTGGTAGTTTGTGAAACCACCACTATATAACACTAGCTGGTGTACAAATGTTGTTTATTATTTTTTATTCCTTAAATTTTTAATAGAATTAAATATTTAATAAATTTAATTGAATCATATAAAAACACTCCAATGAAGCTGATTTTAATGTATAAAATCATACAATTTTGATTAGTTATTCAAAACAAATAATAAAGTTTGCAAAAATTTTGCAAACCCCTGATCAACACTTTACGGACGAGAGAAGTGTATATGCACAAATCGATTTTATACCTACCAATTTGTTTGCAGACCAAATGTAAACATTTTATTTCTTCATAGCATACGAAACATTTTGAAAAACGTTTTGTACTTATTTTTTTTTTCGCTCCATTTTTATAAGTTATGAATCAGTTTGTGACTCAAGTTGCAAGTAATAGTAGTGTTAATTATTTGTGATACTTAATTAATTTTAATTTTGTAGTAAAATATTGTAAAATTATTAATATTGTAGTAAAATTTGAACTCTGCATAAGAGAATTTAAAATATTTTAATTTATGAGTTTTTAGTTTCAAACGTTAATTATATTGAAAAAAAAAAAAATTGTGGAATAGCCTTTTAATCGCAAAGTTATTGACAAGTTCGCTCATTCCAAAGAACGGAGAGCCGATTTTCTTTGTAAATAAACAAAATGGCTTTGCAAAAAAGGCTTATTTTATGTGGCTCTGGTCCATTATCTGCTTCCAATTAAGCTGAAGTCAAATTTTTTTTTTTATAACTTACTTTATCGAACAAAATATAAAAGAGCGCATGGTGACAGAGGCATGTTTTTTTTTTTTAAGCAGGGCAAAGTGAAATAAACTATAAATATAAAAATAAGTTTGGACCTTAGGTATTTCGCGGCTACTTTTCACTTTTTCTACGAATTAAACATATTCGGACGAGTTTTTTTAATTAAAACTAAATGTAAAAATTGTGAAGCTTTAAAAATGTTATAACTTGTTATTTACATATATATATATATATATATATATATATATATATATATATATATATATATATATATATATATATATATATATATATATATATATATATATATATATATATATATATATATATATCTATATATATATATATATATATATATATATATATATATATATATATATATATATATATATATATATATATATATTTATATATATATATATATATATATATATATATATATATATATATATATATATATATATATAATAATAATAATAATAATAATAATAATAATAATATTTATATTTATATTTTTTTTTTATATTTATTTGATCCGGGGTGGGTCCTTCGGCCCCCGTCCCCAAGCTAAACTAGGTGCCCCTCCGCTTGGGCTCTAGGGTCCGCGTGGATTTTTTTAAAAATTATTCTAATAATAATTAAATAAACGAAGAATAAAAATTAGAAAAAATCAAATTAATAATAATAATAATAATAATAATAATAATAATAATAATAATAATAATAATAATAATAATAATAATAATAAAAATAATAAAAATTTCAACGAAAAAACCATTATTAAAACTAATAAAAAGAACAGTTTAAAACTCTTTTGAAAGCTTCACACTTTTTAAATTTAATTCTTAACTCGTTCGAAAGTATTGATATAATAGAAGAAATGAAATGTAGCCGCAAAAACCTAAGAGCCATAAATTTTGTTAAGTAAGGTTATAATACGTTAAGTAAGGTTATGTAGAGTTACGTAACTCACTTACGTTTGTTTACATAGATTTAAGATTTTTTA
>JABUQX010020073.1:35000-45000 GCA_015478945.1 Trachelipus rathkii
AGAGATAAATGAATGAAAATTAATTTTATTTCCTAAAGGCAAAAAATATTTGCAACTTTCTTCCGAGTTTCCACTTGGGAGAAGTGGAGAAGTGGAGAAGAAGGTCGTTTCACAGCAGGTCTATCGCCTTATTTTATTACTTTTCTTAAGAAACATAAGTATAGAATACTTATTATTATTATTATTATTATTATTATTATTATTATTATTATTATTATTATTATTATTATTATTATTATTATTATTATTATTATTATTATTATTATTATTATTATTATTTCAGAAAGATAAATTTCTCTTGAAGTTAAGATTAAAAATATGAAACTTATTTTTTATAAATTTTCATATAACTTTTATAAATCAACTAAATTTATTTTGTTTTTTAGTCTCATTATTAAAACGGAGTCCTTTTTAATACTTTAATTCAAATATATATATATATATATATATATATATGAGTATATAGAAGAAGAAAGATATATATATATATATATATATATATATATATATATATATATATATATATATATATATATATATATATATATATATATATATATATATATATATGTAGCACGAGATGATGAGATCTTTAATTAATTAAACATAGAATGAAATCACTCACACCTCGGGTACAATAATTAATAAGATGGAAGGTGTATAGAAAAATAGTTGATGTTTTTTTTATTAACATTCTTTTTATATTGTTATTTTTCACAGTTCATAATAGATAATTTTTATTTTATATAATAAATAAGGACTGGATCATTGATCCTTCAAATACATTTTCGTGAGTACTCAAATCCCAATATTATATTTAGAATGATTGGCAAAGGCGAAGGTTGTGGTACTTGATGTACTTTGCTGAGATAGATATTCACCATTCTCTTTATATTATATATCTTATTATTTCACTTGTGATCAATACTACGTATCAAATCTGACACTTACAAGAGATCTTCTTTATAAGAACATTAATAATAATCTAACACCTTTAATTTTATTACAAAAATAATGTATTTTGTGTGCCCGGGCGATGCCCGGGACACTTGTTGATGGCTTTGTTGTCTCAGCCTCACTAACTGGCGTCTTCCCTCCGATACCAGATTTTGCCGGTAGGAGAGAGACGTTCTATTGGCTGTTTCAATTTTAAATAACATACAAAAAGGAATAAACATAGTTATGTGTGTGATTTTATAAGATGTAAGAAAATTTTACCGTACATACTAATACACATAACGATTGGAGCTTTGTTTCTCCTCTCATAATAATAATAGCCTTTGCCTCCCAAGAGTTCTAGCTTTATTAATTACAATAAAGATTATAATAGCATTATTTTATATAGTACTATACTTAGTACATATTTGGTGCATCCCCGGCTAGTCAAGAATACCCAGCCTTCAATTCTAAAAAAAATACATTTTTTTTTTAAAAATTTTAAAGTCGGCAAAAATATTCCGTAGAATTTATTTCATTTTTACTGATAAACTCAACTTTTTTTTTTTTTTTTTTTTTTTTTTTTTGTTTAAACGCCTATATCGCCTGCCGTTAGACCAGCAACCTCTCGTGATGACGTCAGAGGACAACAAGAGCTCATAGCTCCTCCCACTTAGGGTACCACGACAGTTATATTTCTCTCGTTATTTCAGCTAAATTTTAAATATGATTTCACATTAATTCGAAAAAAATATATTAATTAGACGGCAACATAAAATATTACAAAAATAATTTTGATCAGACATATCTTCCTATTGACACATCAAATAAACTCGTGTATAAATACTATGTAATTATTCACTTTTTTGAACTTATGGAACCAATTTTCCTAGCTAATTTATCATTTAATAAATAAAATACAATAATTTTTTTAAATATGGAGATCTCCACGCATGTAAATATACCCACAGACTCAAGGTCTTTAACAAATAGATATTTTAAAATATAAATTTTAATACCCTTAAATTTATTACAGTTTTCTTTCTTTTAAAAAAAGGAATATTTCTACGTTAATGTGACCATCCTTAGAGGCCCATTTTACAAATACGATTTTCATTAGCTGTAAAGTTCTTTTACCAAATAATTTTTCTTATCCTAGAAAATAATTACAACTTTCCTTTCTAAAAAAAAGGACTTTTTTTTCTTTTTTTTCTTTTTTCTACGGACACTCCTAACAAGGCCGTTTACAAGCATCATCGTATCGTTTCACACGTCACCTCCTTCCCTGGACAAGATTAAGAATGTTGGGGTATACCCAAATCCTTATTACACATTGTAAACACAAGTTTATTTAAATATACACAAGATTCTTCTAATTATTATATAACCAAAAGAAGTCTATCTGATTTTCCATCATTTTACAACATCAATATGTTTCCGTATTATAATATATTTTAATTACTTTTTAATAAAACAAAATAATTACCAGATTAAATTTTCACTACAAAAACAAAATACCATTTGCGCGGGAGAAGAATTTCTATGTTCTTTCCTGTATTCTCTGAACAACGTTACGAGTGGCTTAGGTGCTTTAACAGACAGGCCATTTTGAGCTATAGTTTGTTACAGCATAGAGGCGAATTTAACTTTTGGGTTATTTCGTACCCTTCACAAGTTTCTTTATATAGGCCTCGTCTTCATCACAGAGACTTTATTTTTCTTTTTCTTTTCTTAAGTTTCACATTTTTAGAGAAAGCTTTTGCTTACGTGCCTTTTGGAGGTCTCAATTGTGGGGAGTTTTTCCTCTACCCCTCCCCCATATAATAGCAGGACTAAGCTTTCTGGTATCGGCCCTCATTGGAAGATCTTTTGTTTTTGTTTTTCTTAAAGAAAAGATTTTCTCTGTTAATGAACTGACTTTTTTTTTTTTTTTTTGAAAGCACTATTTTTACTGGATAACGACTTTTTTATTTTCTTTAAAAAAGGAAATTTTCTTCACGTTATCGCTTACGTTTTTTAGCATTATCAATATTGAACCTCAAGACTTACTTTTTGAATAACTTCACTTGGGTACTCATTACTGAACACTTTCATTCATTATCACCGCGTTATTTTATTATTATTATTATTATTATTATTATCCTTTGACCCTTTTTATCAGACAGGTTGGTATTTTTAAGTCACTCTGGGGTCACCACATGTAGCACGAGATGATGAGATCTTTAATTAATTAAACATAGAATGAAATCACTCACACCTCGGGTACAATAATTAATAAGATGGAAGGTGTATAGAAAAATAGTTGATGTTATTTTCTTTATTAACATTCTTTTTATATTGTTATTTTTCACAGTTCATAATAGATAATTTTTATTTTATATAATAAATAAGGACTGGATCATTGATCCTTCAAATACATTTTCGTGAGTACTCAAATCCCAATATTATATTTATTAGAATGATTGGCAAAGGGGCGAAGGTCATAGTGCTTCGATGTACTTTGCTAGGTGTTACTCACCACTCTCTCTAATTTTTATATCTTATTATTTCACTTGTGATCAATACTACGTATCAAATCTGACACTTACAAAAGATCTTATTATAAGAACATTAATTATAGTTTAACACCTTTAATTTTTATTACAAAATAATGTATTTAGGTAGTTTCTGGGCGAGGCCCGGGACACTTGTTGATGGCTTTGTTGTCTCAGCCTCACTAACTCGCGTCTTCCCTCCCTTTTGGCTTCAGATATCGCCGGGAGGAGAGAGACGTTCTATTGGCTGTTTCAATTTTAAATAACATACAAAAAGGAATAAACATAGTTATGTGTGTGATTTTATAAGATGTAAGAAAATTTTACCGTACATACTAATACACATAACGATTGGAGCTTTGTTTCTCCTCTCATAATAATAATAGCCTTTGCCTCCCAAGAGTTCTAGCTTTATTAATTACAATAAAGATTATAATAGCATTATTTTATATAGTACTATACTTAGTATATATATATATATATATATATATATATATATATATATATATATAAAGAAGTTCTGATATATATATATACGTTATATATATATATATATATATATATATATATGTATATACAAATAGCAGTATAGATATCTATATATATATATAAATATATATATATATATATATGTTTAAGCGTAAAAAGATATATATAGTATATATATATATAGTATATTATTAAACGGAGTTCTTTTTACTTAATTCAAATTTATATAAATATTTAAAATATATGCAAAAGTGAATATATATATATATATATATATATATATATATATATATATATATATATATATATATATATATATATATATATATATATATATATATATATATATATATATATATATATATATATATATTTTTTTTTTTTTTTTTTTATTTTATAAAAAAAAAAAACTCTATCACTTGCACAATTTTTATTCACTACAACAAAACTTAATAAACATTTTAATTTTTTTTTCTTTTTTTTTTTTTTTTTTTTTTTACAGATCACCACCACTCACGGGCTGGGCCCTTCTCAAGGAGGGGGCGGAAAATAAAACATTGAAAAACCCACCCAATCCCCAGTCTAACGCAAAGTTCTCAGGTGAGCGCAGACGTGGGCTTTAAAGAGAGAAAGATTAAATATAGTTGGAAAAACAGAAGAAGGCAAGGAGTTCCACAGAGCAGAAGTAGCTGGAAAGAAAGAGGCACCACAACGAACAAGTCTGGGGTTCGCAATACTCACGCAGAATTCGTGCGAGAGCAAGGCACCCCTTGTGCTACGAGGGCGACGCAAGGGTGGTGGAATGCGAGAGGTCAACTCCCCTGAGCATCTGCCGCTGTAGTACCTATAGAAAAGAGATAGAGCGCCAACGTTACGTCGCAGAGATAGAGGGTCAAGAGAGTTTGAAAGTAGGGGACAGTTTATTAGTCTCTTAGCTTTAGACTCAATCCGATCCGATAGAAGGGTGGAGCGGAGCCCCAAATGTGAGAACAGTGCTCCAAATAAGGACAAATAAAGGCCCTTTTATAACTGGAGTAGCTGTGCAGAGGAAAAATACAGCAACCTGAACAGAACTCCCAGCTTCTTGAGGCCACCTTAGCAACCATAGAAATATGAGGTTTCCAGATACCTGTTGTTTATGTTGGGCACTAAGAATTAGCTATGTTTTCAGCAGGAGAGACGCAGAGCCGCCGAAAGAAATAGGAAAGGTTTGGAGGTGCTTTTGTGGAGAGGAGATGGGAGAAGTTGAGCTTTAAAAAGAGTTGAATTTACAAGGTTGCGGTGACCCCGCAATCCCATCCAGATCGGCAAGAATAGAATCGGAAAGCTGAAGACGAGAGGCAACTCTAGAAGCAAAAGAGGGAGCAGATTTGAAATGAGTGGAAGAATGGAGAGTTGAGTCATCGGCATAAGAGTAAACAGAGTTGGAAGTACAGCTGAGGAGATCGTTGATGAAAAGTAGGAATAAAGTTGGAGATAGAACAGAACCTTGCGGAACACCACAGGTAACAGGAAAGGAGGAGAGGACGCTCGATCAACAAGTGCTGATATGGAGCGATCAGGAGAAAATTGACAAGAGTAAGCAAAGAGAAGGAGAAACCCAAAAGGAAGGGAGTTTAGAGAGCAGTGACGCATACCCAGTCAAAGGCCTTGGATATGTCAAACGCCACCAAGACACAAGACTCCCCATGATCCCTAAGGGCAGAAGACCTCATAAATCAGTTAGATAGGATACTATGTCACCAGTTGACCTCGAACGACGAAAGCTATACTGATGATCTGAAAGAAGGGAATGAGACTCCAGATGATCCAGGAAATGAGAGTTAAGAAGAGTTTCAAAGGATTTAAATAGAATAAAAGTGAGAGCTATAGGGCGATAGTTTGAAGGATCAGAGCGGCTACCTTTTTCGGGATCGGTTGGACATATGCGCGCTTCCAGCACTGAGGAAAAATATTAGTATTAAGACATAGAGAGTAGAGTTGAACGAGGACAGGTGTCAGCTCGGAAGCACACTCCCTCAAAACACGGGGAGGAATGCCACCGCCACCAGCCTTCCGACGTTCATATAGAACCCAGGATCCTATGCAATATCGATCATGTAATTGCAGAAGACATGGAAACCTGAGAGAGGAGAAGGAGTAGGGAGGAGGATGCCAGAATGTCCAGGGTAGAATTGATGAAAAGGAGGCCGAAGAGATTGGCCTTATCAGAAGGAGAAAATTAGCATCAGAACTGTCAGAGCGAATAAGGGGAGGAAAGGCAGATCTACAAAAGTTGTTAGAGATGTTTTTGGCAAGGGGCCAGAAATTTTTATCAGTAGTTTTCTTTTAGTTAAAGTACGCTTAGCCTGACGAATAATATCCCTCCAACAATTCCGAGCAGAATGAAAATTAGTAAGAGTGATAGGGAGAACGAGTTTTTCCCATGCCTGATACGCACAAGTTCTTCTTAATGGCGCGAGAACAAAGCCCATCGAACCATGGATTTGGGAGAGAAAGATTTAGTTGAAGATGGAATGAACCTGCTCATCCCATCAGTGATTACGCCCCCCACCTTATCAGCGGCGACCGAAGCATCCCCAGTGTCAAAGCAGGATTCATTCCAAGAGTAGTTTGCCAAAAAACTACGCAATGCCCCCCAATTAGCCCGATTAAAGTGCCAGAAATTACGTTTAGGGCATGGAGGAGCTGCTGGAGAAAAAGTATTATAGTTAAGAGCTATAAGATTGTGGTCAGAGTTACCAATAGGAGGAGAAATGGTGTATTTATAGCGAGAAGGAGTAGTGGTGAAACATAAGTCAAGCGTATTCAAGAATTGGTTAGGACGATCTGGAATATGTGTAGGTTCCTTAATTAACTGTTCCAGATCGTTGAGAATACTGAATGTTTTGGCCTCCTCCCCACCTACATCAGTGTGAGAGGAGCCCAACCACTTAGTGTGGTGTACGTTGAAATCCCCAAAAGAGGACCTCAGCATTTGGATGGGAAGAAGTAACAGTCTCAAGAGAAGTAGTAAGATAGTCAAAAAGAACGTGAAAATCTGTTCCATTAGGGGAGCATAATATATAGAATATACATAGTATATATAAAGATTTTAGCCACAGAACATCGAAGTTGGGAGATTCAAGATTCTCGAGACGTTTGGAGTGTTTATGTTTATATAGGCACAGACTCCACCATTTAGACGGAAATTATAGAAAAAGTTATATATTTATTTGAAAAAGAATCCCTGGCCAGCTGGGTCTCAGACAGTAATAAAATGTTAGGTTGAGAGTTAGAGAGGTGATATTCCACAGATTCATGGTTAGCACGAAGGCCACGCACGTTGGCGAAGTCAACTGAAAACCCCCGCCTGCGCCCACCCCTACATCCACTTCCACCAGTCATTTAATCAGCCAGTCACACAAACAAACAAACACACTCAAACTCTTGTACACAATACAATCGAAAGTCATACAATATAATAAACTGATACACATTAAAACCTTAAAACTAATACACATTAAAACCTTAAAATGCTTTATTATATAAAATATTATTTAATAAACAAATTAAATATATTTAATAATATACTTTTTTAATTAAACTTTATTTATTTTCAAACATTTTAAATTAGATAAATGTAACATTTTTTTCCCTTCTAAATGTAATACTACGTTTCGCCTCTATGTCGGGAGGCCTCTTCAGGTGATGGATCTATCGAGAGCAAGAAACAGAAGAATCAAAAATTAGACTGACTATGAATTTTGGAGTTGGTTGGTTACTGTTATTATTTTTTTGTAGAAATACGTGTCTTTCATTAAATTGATTTGAATCGTGTCCATCTTCGCTTCGCCCTGTTGTTTGTTATAGTTATTCCAATTATTAATACAGAATGATTCAATTTGCTTTCTTAAACTAATATCTGAAGTGTTGAAAATTTGATTTGCATTATTTATATTGATGGAATGGTTATAGTTGGTTCTATGAGAAGTAAGAGCAGAGTTTAATTCGTCGGACCCTAGATCGTGTTTATGTTGTTTTATCCGTCTTGCAAAATCGTTTGTTTCGCCGAAATATGCCAGGTTGCAATCTCTGCGGTATACGCATTCAATGAGGTCGGGGCTTTTAACTTTTGGGGGAGGAAAACTTTTTTTAGGGGGAAGGTGTTAGATTGAGTGAAATGGATGTTTTTTGGAAGGAGATTTTTTATCTGGTCCGTGGGAAATTGGGGAACAGGCAAGTAGGATCTGGGAGGTGTGGGGGGGTTTATTTCTTTAAGTTTAATAAAAATATATATATATTATATATATATATATATATATATATATATATATATATATATATATATATATATATATATATATATATATATATATATATATATATATATATATATATATATATATATATATATATATGGCTAATTATAAGCGTTGACTCCAGGAGCGAAAATCAATAATTAATGTATCGTTATTTTAAAAATTATAGGGTAAATACATTAAATTTTTTGGGTAAACTAATTTAATTCTAACTCTGTAACTTAACTTAATCAAATTAACTGCAACCCATATTTACGGAGTCAACCACTCAATAAAGACATAAATAAATAAAGATATATATATATATATATATATATATATATATATATATATATATATATATATATATATATATATATATATATATATATATATATATATTTTTATTTCTGCCCCTCTCCCACCTCAATTGAGGGCCACACACTGCTTCCAGGAAACCGGCCACTGGTCTTGGCGGTTCCATTATATTGAGAAGGAAGATATAGAGAAATCGGTATCAAGGAGAGTGAAAAATCTTCAGGAAGGAGGTGCCCATCGTGTCCTGGGAAATGTGAATACATCTAGCAAGTGGGGAGGTAATATTGTCTAGTTTGAATCTATATTTATATTGTAAGAGTTTTGGGTGGTGACCTGATCTGCTCCGGGCGAGGTCAATTTGGCCTCTTCTAGACAGTGTTTCTTCTATAGGGGAAATTTTGGGGGAGGGGGAGTTTAGTAAATTGTTATTGGGGCGGTTTTGTAGGTACGTGTTGGTTAGTTGTGTATGGATATGTGTAAGCCATGACCTATTGGGAGGGGGAGGGGGAATAATGTTGTAGATGTTATTATAGAATTTAGCTGGTGAGGAGGGTGGGGATTTTAGTCTGTGTCGGGAGGGGTTGGAGAATATTTGGTGGCATGGGTGGGTTGGATTTAGGGTTTTCTGGTAGAATTGAGTCCCCACCATCTCCAGGTGGGTGGAGATGGGAAGGATGTAAGTCTCGTCATGTAGATGTTGGATGGGGTGGTTTTAGTGCATCCAGTGATATTAAGGGCGGTGTTTTGTGATTTGTAATTTTTTTGAGTTAGATTTTGACAGTGCGGGGAACCATGCGGGGGTTTATGTTTGTTCTGAGGAGTTGTTTATAAGTGGTGGTAAGGGTGTGTTTCCTGTCACTAAAGTTGTGTTGGGAAAGGGTTGGGAGGGTGTTTAGTTTCCGTTGGGTTGATGAGGTGATTTGGTCGATGTTGGGGGAGAACGTCATGTGTGTGTCATAGGTAAGACCTAATATTTTTGGAGTTTTGTTTAGGGGGAGGGGGTTGTTGTTTAGGAAAACTACTGGGTGGAGTGAAGATTGGTGGCGGTCTGTGGTTAGGAGGGTGATGGAAGGGTTGGAGGCGGACATTCTATTGGAGAGTAGCCAAGTTTCTAATTGTTGTAGGTATTCTTGGGTGTGATGAGTGGCTATATTTACGTCTGGATGTTGGGAAATGAGGCTGATATCATCTGCGTATGTGATGAGTTTGGTGGATTGGTGGGTAGGGATGGGCAGGTCTGCTGTGAAAAGGTTGAAGAGGAAAGGAGAGAGAATGGCGCCCTGTGGGACGCCGTTTTGTAATTTAATGGAGTGGGAGAGATTGTTTTTGTGGAGAACCTTAGCAAAGCGGTTAGTGAGAAAATTAGAAAGCCATTTTTTGTCGTGATTTTCTAGGGGGGATTGAAGGATTTTTTGAATAAGATTAAATGGGGACAGTGTCAAA
>JABUQX010020073.1:67500-70000 GCA_015478945.1 Trachelipus rathkii
GTGTGTGTGTGTGTGTGTGTGTGTGTGTGGATTCCTGGAAATGTCTGGTTTGAGTGGGCGTGGACTGAATTTCTCTATTGACTTCACCAACGTTCGTGGCCTAGACGCTAACTTCGAATCTGTGGAATATTATCTCTCTAACTCTCATTGTAACCTCTTACTTCCGTTTGAGACCGCTATCCAGGGATTTTCTCTAATAAACTTAATATCTCTAACTACAACTTTTTTCACAACGACAAAATGGTGGAGTTTATCTTATATAAAAGTTAACACTCCTGTAACACGTCTCGAAAATCTTGAATCTCTTAATTTCGATATTTTATGGCTTAAGATCTTTCTTAACACTATTACTCATTATTAATGGTTTAAGATCTTTCTTCACACTATTACTTATTTATTAATGGCTCAAGATCTTTCTTCACACTATTACTTATTTATTAATGGCTCAAGATCTTTCTTCACACTATTACTTATTATTAAGGCTTAAGATCTTTCTTCACACTATTACTTATTATTAAGGCTTAAGATCTTTCTGCATACTATTACTATTTATCTTGTGTTTCTGCTACTGCTTTCAGAGTAACATTTTCCGCCTCTCTTTTTAATATCTTACTACTTCTCACGAGACTGTTACTTCTTCTCAGCCAAATCCTGAGGTCTTTCCCATAGGGGACTTAAACATACACCACACCACATACAAATGGGAAGGAGGCCAAAACATTCAGCGTTCTCAACGATCCAGAACAGTTGATTAAGGAACCTACACAAATCCCAGATCGTCCAAACCAATTCTTGAACACACGTAATATATGCTTCACCACTACTCCTTCTCGTTATAAATACACAATATTTCTTCCTATATCTGTATCTCTGACCATAATCTTGTAGCTCTTAATTAGAACACTTTCTCTCCATCAACTCCACTGTACCCTAAATGTATTTTCTGGCACTTTAATCTGGCCAATTAGGAGCATTGCGCCACTTCTTTGCTAGCTACTCATAGAGTGAATCTTGTTTTGACTCTGAGGGTACTTCGGCCTCTGCTGAAAAAGTGGGAGCCGTGATCGTTGACGGGATAAACAGGTTCATTCTTCTTCAACTAAATTTTTTTCTCCTCAAAATCTGTGGTTCGATGGCACCTATTCTCGTGCTCTTCAGGACAGAGACAACGCCTATCGGGCATGGAAAAACTAGTTTTCCTATCACTCTCGTTAATTTTCAATCAGCTCGAAATCGTATTAGGAATGTTATTAGACGGGCTAAGCGTGCTTTCACTAAAAGAAAGCGCGTTGACCTTCTTGGTTCTTCCACTGATAAAAATTTCTGGCCTCTTGCCAAAAACATCTCTAACAACTTCTGTAAATCTGTCTTTCCTCCTTTTATTCGCTCTGATGAATCTGTTGCTAACACTCTTCTGAAAAGGCTAACCTCTTCGGCCTCCTTTTTCCTCTAATTCCACCCCAGACGATTCTGGCATTCCTCTTCCTACTTCTTCTATCAGGAGTGCATGTCTCGACCTGTGATTTCACATGATCGAGTGCATGGGATTCTAAGATCCAAGAACGTCTGGAAGACAAATTGAGAGAGTGTGGTACTGAGCTGGCTCCTATCCTCGTTCAAGTTTACACTCTATGCTTTAAAATTTCATCATTGCTGGAAGCCCGCATTTATTCAGCCGATCCCGAAAAGGGTAGCCGCCTTGATCCTCCAACTATCGTTCAATAGCTCTCACTTGTATCCTGTCTAAATTCTTTAAGACACTCTTTAAATTTCATTTCCTGGATCATCTGGAATCTCATTACCTTCTTTCTGATCACCAATATAGCTTTCGTCACTCGAGGTTAACTGGCGACACATTTTCCTATCTCACTGATTTATGGTGTCCTGCCCTTACGGACTTTGTAAAGTCTTGGGTGTTGGCGCTTGACATATCCAAAGCTTTTGACCGGGTATGGAATGCTTTCACTGCTCTGTAAGCTCCCTTCCTTTGGGTTTCCTCTTTCTCTCAGATCATTCCATATCGGCGCTTTTTGATAGAGCGACCTTTTCTTTCTTTCACGTTAATTGTGGTGTTCCTCAGAGTTCTGTTCTATCTCTAACTTTATTCAGACTTTTCATTAATCATCATCTCAGTTGCACTTCTAGCTCTGTCCATTCTTATGCCGATGACTCAACTTTCTATTCTTCCACTCATTTCAAATTTCCTCAAATTTTTGCATATATATTTGCATCTCGACTTCATCTTTCCGATTCTATTCTTGCTGATCTGGATGGGATTTCCCGGTGTATGTGTCTTGGAAAGCTCATATCGCAACGGTTTCCAAGGCAGCCTCAAAGAAGCTGGGAATTTTGATCAAGTTTTTTTTTCTTTCGAATAGTCACTCCAGTTAAGTAAGGGCCTTATTTTCCCTTGTGTGTAATACTGTTCACACATTTAGGGGGGCTCCGGTTCCACCCTTTTTTTTTGGATAGGAATGAGTTTTAAGTCTAAAAGACTAAT
>JABUQX010020073.1:75000-98108 GCA_015478945.1 Trachelipus rathkii
TAGCTACAGAGAAAAGGAATACATTTTTGAAATCCTGGTAAAATTTTAGATAGGAAAATTAAAAAAAAATAAAAAAATAAAAAAATTATTGTTAATAATTATAGTAATATGATTAGAGAGCCTATTTAGAGACCTTTTATTGGTTACTCGTTAAAATAAATAGACTTTCTATTAAATTTTGCTTTTTTTTTTTACTAAAGAATACCCCATGGGTATACCGCACCGATGGCAGGAGTCGGGGTCTCTCGGCCTTCCGGGGAACTACGGGGTAGGACTAATTCCCCCCCTCCGGGGAGGGTCTCCGGAAACCCCCGCTTGGTATTTTGGTGTCGCGGGGGTTCCTCCGCCCTCCCCTACGGGGTATGAAAACGTCCCCCCCCCCTTTTCCCCGTCGGCTCGAGCCCCCTACGTTGCCGTGTAATACCTTTACAAATAAAAATAAAATATATATATCTTATTTATATATTTATATATAATATATATATATATATTGTCCCCTGCTCTTAAAAAAAAAAATAGCCAATATTTATTTTAATTATTTATTTATTTATTTATTTAACATTTTCCTAACTAAAATCTTACAAGGATTCCAAAAATGTATTTCCTTTTCGCTGTAGCTATATGTAGTTTTTGAGATAGGATCGATGTAGTTGTGGTTTTTAACAAATATCACCATATAGTTTATATATAAATATATATATATATATATTATTATTATATTTATAGATATATATATATATATTATATAAATATATATTATATATATTATATATATATATTATATATATATATATATATATATATATATATATATATAATATTAATAATATATATATATATATATATTATATTATATATATTATATTATATATATATATTAATATATTATATATCAGTGAAAGCTCATTTTTCAGAAATATTAATTCTTCTTTTTTTCGTGTTTTATTTTACAAAAAAAGGTAAAAAATTAAATTTCTCAAAATATTTAGTTCATTACTTTAACTTTCGTTGTGCGACATACGTTCTAGACTTCAACCTATATATAAATTATTATATAGAAATATATATATATATATATATATATATATATATATTATATATATATATAGTATATATTATATATATTATATAATATATTATATATTATATATATATATATATATATATATATATATATAATAATATATATATATATATATATATATATATATATATGATTTTTAAAAAAAAAATATCCAATATTTATTTTATTTATTTATTATTATTTTTTTTACATTTTCCTAACTACAATTTTACAAGGATTCCAAAAATGTATTCCTTTTCGCTGTAGCTATTGTAATTTTTGAGATGGTTTTTGTTTTTTTTACAGTTTCCGCAATTAAAATTTTGCCAGGATTCAAACAATGTATTCCTTTTCCCTGTAGCTATTGTAGTTTTTGAGATATGGATCGATGATAGTTGTGGTTTTTAACCAAATATCACCATATATATACTATATATATATATATATAAATGTTTTTTTTATAATATATATATATATATATATATATATATATATATATATATATATATATATATATATATATATATATATATATTATATATATAGTACTGTGTTTAAAATATATATATATATATAATTATATAAATCAGGAAGCTTCATTTTTTCCGAAATATTAATTCGTCTTTTTTCGTGTGTTTATCTTACAAGCAAAGCGTAAAATATCAGATCTTTTCAAAATATTTAGTTCATTACTTTAACTTTCGTTTGACGACATACGTTCATAAGACTTCAACCATATATATTATATATATATATATATATACATATACTATATATATATATATACTATATATATTATATATATATTATATATATATATATATATATATATTATTATATATTATACATATAAATAAAAATATATATATATATATATATATATATATATATATATATATATATAATGGTGATGGTGTCTGTATTGAAACTGTATTTCGGAAGCCAATTGGTGAAAATTTACAATAAATAAGTAAATAAATAATAATAATAATAATAATAATAATAATAATAATAATAATAATAATAATAATAATAATAATAATAATAATAATAATAATAATAATAAAATAATAATATAATAATAATAATAATAAAGAGAAAATCTGATGATTTTCCTTAGGCTAGAGAACCTTTAGTTAACTTTTATCTTTAAAATTATTACATCATAAATGTATGCTCCAGATCACTTTGTATTAAATAATTTTTCGTAGATTATTATTTAATGGAAAAGTTTAATTTTTTTTTTTTTTTTTTTTTATTTTAACCTTGGATTTTATAGTGATAAAATTTGAAGAGAAGAAAAAAAAATGGAGGTCATATTGAAAGTGGGGTAAATGAAGACATTGGGAACAGACTTATAAATTATCACATATTTTAGGATTTCTTTTATTTTTTTTATTTTCTTTTATTTATTTATTTTTTTAAGTGTACTGGTGGGGGAAAGAAAAATATTTGAATGTAATTTCCAGTTCAGAGTATCTTGTAAAATTATAACTACTCTATAGTTAGTTTACTGTTTATTATATTATATATAATATATATATATATATATATATATATATATAATTATAGATATTATATATATTTATATATATATATTATATATATATATATATATATATATAAGACCATCACAACATTTTAAATTCCTACAGTAAAACTGTCGTAGTTATTACTATGACTTTTGAGGAGTTGTTCATCTCCTCAATTCTTGTACGCCAAAATGCTAAACTAGTAAATGCTCCTTACAAAATGCTAAATGCTAACAAAGGCTTCCTTCATTTGTGCCAGAGAAGTGTTCAGTTTCATCTTGTTCACACTTCAACTATTTATTCGACAAGCGCTTTCAAATACTTTTCCTTATTACCATGTTCACTTAACTTCTCACTCTTAATTCTTCACACTTCCTTCCTTACCTGTTTCTTCTCCATCCAAGTCCCAACTAACTTAATCTTACATAAAACAACATAATAATGATTCGATAATCCCATCCCCAGTTCCCTCACTTATTTAACATCCATCACACACTTCAACATCTCCTTCTTCAACAACAAAATCAATCATACCTTTCACTTCGATGCCACCTCTACTTACACCAACTCTAGTATACTTATGAATAAATACTCTTGTGTTTGAAGAAAGTATTACTTGCACACATACCTCTTTCCTCACAGAAATCAATCGCCTTCCTACCATTCTCATTTTCTCCCGTCATCCCAAATTTACCGGTTATACCATCCCTTTTCTGATCCCCTGTCCATCCATTTAGGTCGCCCAACGCAATCAATCTGAAGCTCCTACTCACCCCATCCAAAACATCCCGAAAGTCTCACTCTCCTTAACATCACCCTCGGATGGACCATATGTTACAACCACACATATCTTGACATTTTCAAACTTAAATTTAACCATTAGAGTTTTAGTACTCACACAAACCAAATCCACCATAGCTCTGTGCCACATCTCTCTCCACTCTAGCACACACACATTTCACACCACACCACTCATCTTCATCGTTTCCTTTCATCTTTGTTTCAGTCAAAGCGAGCAAATCAAATTTACCCTTTCTAAATACACAAATCACCTCTCTCTTCTTCTCCTCGACATTTATTCCTCGGACCTTCCATGTACCCATACAATTCATGCAATTTCCCCGAAAGATAAATGGTCGCTTATGGCAATCACGGCCATGTCCGAGGCCTGCAAGATCATACATAGCAAGAGATAAGTGGTAGTGGGTAGCTTACTCAACTACCACTATTCCTTTAGTGGCCTTCTACGACACGCGGAACATACGCTGCAGGAATTCTTTCTCCTCCACACACAAGGATATAAGGTATTGTCTGTAAGGTATTGTCTGAATAAAGAAGAGTGTGGATATGAACGCAAAAGAGAGAAGGCGAATCATTGGGCACTGGAATGTCATGGGATATACCCTATAAGTCATAAGCCCAATGGGAGGTGCTCCCATCATTTCGAGTGCGCTGCTCTCGTATATATATATTATATATATATATATATATTTAATTATATATAATATATATATATATATATATATATATAATTTTATATTTTAATTATTATAATATTTATTTATTATAAATTAATTATATTTGAAGCTGGGCTTTCTTTTCGATTTCCGTCATGTTCTTCTTCTACTACTTTTCTGTTCCGGTGTATGCTACGCACCTCACCCCAATCTGGGGATAGGAGGAAGATTATATATATATATATATACACTACATATATATTATATATTATATATATATATATAATAATTATATATATATATATATATATATATATATATATATATATATATATATATATGGTGTTGCTATAAGGATTGAATGAAGTACATTAAATCTGTAGTTTTAGAGTTCTTCATGTTTTTTAGTGTTAGGTCAGGTTTGGTTAGTTAAAGTTTATTCTTTTTAAAATAATTCGTGCTGTAAAGTGTGTCGAAAATATTTAGTTAAAAGAAGCGTAAAATTACGTTACATGAGAAACCCTTCAGGAAATGAACGCCATGAGTCGTCATGGTGTCTGACGAAGGCAATCGAGATATGACGAGAGGTTCCTCTTTTTATGAACTCCAAAGTACAATTTTAAAACTTAGAAGGTGCATTTGTGGGTGTCGAGAGGAGGGTGGGGGAGTAACAAAACAAAAAATAGTATTTAATAATAATAAATAAGAATAATAGTAATAATAATAATAATAATAATAATAATAATAATAATAATATAATAATTATTAATTAATTAATAAATAATAATAATAATAATAATAATAATAATAATAATAATAATAATAATAATAATAATAATAATAATAATAATAATAATAATAATAATAATAATAATAATAATAATAATAATAAATAATAATAATAATAATAATAATAATAATAATAATAATAATAATAATAATAATAATAAATATAAAATATAAAATATAACTAAATATGGAAGTTTCTGATAAGATTACGGCTAATTCAGTGGTATAAGATTTTCATTTTATATTAGATTGGAAAGATTTTTTAGATTTCTTATTATATATATGAAATTCAGTCAGCATAAAGTATGTGATAACGAATCAAACTCGTGTGGCGAGGGTCATAGGTTCGATTCTGAGAATCTCTTTAGAAAAGTTCCCCTCTTCGATTAAAGGCATAAGCCAGCCAAGTTTTAATTTTATTTAAAAAATATGTAGAAACATTTTGTAATATACTTTCAGAATACAAATTTAAAAATTTATTATTATTATTATTATTATTATTATTATTATTATTATTATTATTATTATTATTATTATTATTATTATTATTATTATTATTATTATTATTATTATTATTATTATTATTATTATTATTATTATTTCGGTTCACTGGTTTTCTCTTTCCTTGCGATCGTCAATTATCTCTTCAAATCACTAAGAGACCTACACACACACACACCTACACACACACACCTACACATCATATACTACATAATATATATATATAATAATATATATATATATTATATATATATATATATAATATATATATATATATATAATATATATATATATATATATATATATTATATATATATATAACTTAATAGGTTAAGTAATTTAAAAGTTATTAAAGGTATTTTTTTTAATATAGTGGAACCATCGTAGCGTAAATACGAGAATTCATTAGTTCTTCAGATTAGTATTTTAGTGCTGTATGTATGTATGTATGTAATGTTATGTATGTTATGTATGTTGTATGTATGTTAATTTTTTATTGGGTGTATGTATGTGTATGTGTGTGTTTGTCGTTGCGTGTGTGGACAGAGAGTTCGTGTTTAACAGATATAGAGGGCGAAAAGCTTAAAATATCTGAAGCAATCTTTACTACTTATTGCTACTCATCTTGATAATGAAAATAAAATATATATCAAATATTTGTACAGTTTTATTACAATAATTCCATAAAATATGAAGGTTTTTTCTTTTCCTAAATATTTGCTGAAGGCAAAGTTGGGTGATGCAGTTCCAGACCAATAACCAACCAACCACTACAGATACAATCCAATGACAGTTGTAGTAGGGGGTCCATATTGTTCGTGTTGGTCATTTTGACCACAGCAGCCAGGAACGTACCTGAGGCCTTTTTGAGCCCCATTTTTTACCTTTTTTGACCTTTTGGGCCTTGACCTTTTTGGGCCTTGACCTTTTTTTTTTGGGGAAAAACCTTGACCTTTTGGCTTGAACCTTTTTTTGCTGACCTTTTTGGGCCTTGACCTTTTGGGGCCTTGACCTTTTTTTCCATGAGTCATTTTTGGCCCACGGTATTTTTTGAGAACCCTAATTTTTTGACAACCCTAATTTTTTGGCCACCCTAATTTGTTGGCAACCGTAATTTTTAGCAACCCTTCGAAGAAGGGTTGCGCCAAACGGTTGCGTTAGCAACCGTTGTACGTACGGCCCCCCCTAATTTTTTTTCGTCCATGGGTCATTTTTTGCCCACGGTAATTTTTGATGTGTCTTTAGGGGCTTAGCCCTTTTTTTTTTTAATGTCTTTAATCCTGGGCACCCGCAGGTGCGACCCGCAATCCAGCCCGCCGCGTTTTACCGCCGCGTTTTCCCGCCCGCCGCGAGCGCCCGCAGGCGCATTTTCCGCGTTTTCCCGCCCGCCTGGACCGGTGGTTCAAATCCGCAGCCCGAAATAAAAGGTATCTTCATAGCCCGAACGTGGATGTGAGCGTATGTCAATCAGACTATCCCGGGTTTCCGATCCTTCAAGTCCTAATTACCAGAGAACTCCCCATCCCTAACTAATGGTGACGTGAACCTCTCTGTATGTTAAGGTTTCATTCCTTCATCATACAATAACACCTGGAAGTTAACATGCGCTTTAATTACACTAGCAGCTATGGTACAACTACCGTTTTTAGTTTTTATGACTTTATTACCACTACTATCTAATGACTTTACAGCCATTGTTTACGTTCCATTAATTAATAATGGCAACCCAAATAAAAATAATAAATTAATTGGCAACCCAAATAAATAAAAATAAATAAATAAACAAATAAAATAAATTAAATAAAATGGCAACACAGATAAATAAAAATGGTAATGAAAGAGTAATAACAAAATAAATATTTTTTTTTAGTAAAAATATACATATATTATAAATAAAAAATAAATATTTTATTTTTAACAATATATACATATATTATATTTGTGCATTACAATGAAATTATATTTTATTTTAACAATGAAATTAACGTACCATCATACCCCTGTGCTACAGTGCGGGCACTACCTAAAACAAGATTCCTCTTATTTGAGGTGTGGCGAAACCTTTTAATACCATTTATTAGCGTGACATCTCCTATCTTATTGGCCCGCATTTTCATATCAGGAACCCACACTTCTCGGTAATGTTTTTCATTATTTACGTATGGCTGAGCGGAGTCATCAAGATTATGGATATCTTTGTGAAGTGTAGATTCACCATCTTCTTCACTCATCATTTGCGTAACAGCTAATGCTGTTACGTCTGTATCCTTGATCATATTGTAGAAGTGGTTATTGTCGTTTAAGACCATCCAATCACGATTCTTGGTCTTCTCAACATCCTTAACCATCTTATCAAAATTAATCTTTGCCATACCCTTGAAATTAATTATGTGCTCTGTGTCCTTGTTCAACGTTAAACCTTTTGCTTTTAAGATGTAAGCAAAACTCGAATCATTCTTCTTTACTCGAATAGCGTAGGATTTAGGACCCGTGCACACGAAACTATCAGCTATTTCTCCAGATCCTATCTCATCAGTCAGGTTTCCTAAGAATTTTCCCGTATCAGGAATATATTCACCTTCACGAGCTGTGAAAACACAGCTATCGGTGTCACAGTATAGTACCCTCTGACCTAGAGAATCGAGGAGTTTATATAATTCGACCCTCGCATAAGCTGTGGTAAAGGAAGCGACAGCAACATTTGTGGCCTTTGCTGTTTTATTAGTGAAAGCAGTATGTGTAACTTCAACTATATGTTTATCCCCCGACACAGTGATATTTCTAACCTTAAGATCAGCTCTCTTCATTAATTCCCACACCTGTGCATAGCTAGTGCAGACGATGTCTTCATTCTTGGGAATACGTTGAGCTAGTTTTCCCCATAATGAATTAAGAAGTAGTTTAGCTATATATCGCATTCCAGGGTTGCTTTCAATATTGTCTGGGTCAAGTGTTACGCCCTCAATGTTCTTGAAATCTTGCAGGTATTGAAAGAATTCTTCGCACGTTTTATCGGTTACACCATCCGGTAGCCCCGAGGCCTCAGTCTTCCACTTCAAGAATGTTTCAATGTATTTGCCGAATATGTCATTTGAAGGTGTAAATTTCCATATTTCATGTATCTTTTTAATCTCATAACCTTTCTCTACAGCTAATTCTAGCTCAGGACTACAGTATACTCCTTTTAACATACGTTGATTGTCCGTATGTCTGCATTTGCCTTCATAGCCGCAGGCGCTGCATGTTCTACAAAGAGAAAATATTAACCGATTGTCATGTCGTGCAGGCAGGACAGGAGTGTACAGATTCTTAGGAGGTAATACCGAAACATACGATAGTCCGAAATAAGTGGAATTCATTTCTTGGACGAACTTTTCTATGGTAGGAAGATCCCTACCTACGAGTTTCGTAGGGGCACCTGCTGGAAAGGGTTTTGTTTTCTGAACAAAAGGATACAGTGAGGTGAAATCTAGGTACTTCAATTGAACCCCTTCTGTCGGTGGATAATAGTATACGAAGGGCTCTGTACGCCCGCCGTACAAGGCTTCACCTACCTCTAGTTTCGCATTTGCAAGTTCATTACCAATTGACTGCACGTATCTTCCTAACTTCTCAGTTCGTGTTTCGTCGTTGTTATTTACAACAGTGACCTCACACTCTTTTTTCATTTTCGCCCATTCGCACTCCCATATTCTAATTACTTCATAACCTTTCGACTTATAATCAGCTTCTTGTCTCATGGTTGTACTGTACCTGTCAAGACTTGATTTGCCATAGAGTTTTTCTAAGCCTTTCTTACATGCTTGATGTCCATGAAATACACAACCGTGGAAGAGTAGGACAATCTTCTTCATGACTGTACCAGATGGAGGAGGGGACGTCTCTTATTTCAGTTCTACGTTTGTTCATAACGTTGAGGTTGACGGGCAGATGATAAGAACTCATTAATGTCAAAGGGTACGTGGTCTTCAGCTGGAATTTCAACGTAACCGTCAGGCTTTAGATACCTGTTTTTGATTTTAAATTTACGCTCACCACCATTCCTTGCATGTTCGATTCGATGACCCTTGTACATCTCCATGAACGTAAGCCATTTCACACCATCATATGAGTAGTTTGATTTCATCAGTGGATCCTATATGTTGCCAGGTATTTGCAGGCATAATGTTGCAATTTTATATTCATGAACGATTTAATGCCGCAATGGTAGGCAATCCAAGTAGCAGTCACTTATATGATCCTTAAGGAAGATGCCCCTGAATATTCTCGAAGGATCTGACGTCAGGAAATAATTAACATTCTTGTACACAATAAGGAAATACATTCCTTTCATTGATATCGTAGTCCATTATTGGTTAAATGTTTGATACCAACGTTCAAAATCGGCCTTTTTCCACTGTCGGACATGCCGATGGTGTCTCAAAGGTTTCCTTTTCCGGAATTTATTTAACCATTTGTTATTTATATTTCTCAAGGGTAAGAACGGTTAAGAAAGAACCCTTTAGAAAGTTCACCTGTAATGCCCATGCACTTAGGGAGTTTTTTCAAGGCACAAGGCATAAACATTAACGTGTCCTTAAACTGGATATTGTGGTTAGCTGTCATAGTTATTATTTTGGTTCCACGTTTCACAGGGTTGGAGGATATGGAATGGACGGTAGGTCTGGCAAAGCAGTTGTGCTGTAACAAACTGATGTCGAACTTACCGGCTTATGAGCTGCAACTTAGTATGTTTGAACTTCTTGTGTTTTTTCAGCAAACCTGAATATATAGTTGAGAAATAGATCGACAGGGCACTTCTCATACTCTTCTGTTGCTTCCAGATTCAATTTGAATATTTCAGTTCGAGCCGTACCGCAAGTCTCACACGGTGCTGAATTGTCTAGGTCTTTCTCTCCGCAATCACTGCATACTAGCATACTCACTAGAATGTATGGAAGCATATCCGTTTTTGTGCGTCCTCCTTCCTCTTCCCGACTATTATGATTATAGGTTTCGATATCATAATAGAAGGTAAATGTTTTCTTACGTTTTGCGAAAGCGTCATCTGTTGGAACCTTGATCTGCTTCATGAAACATTTATGGTTATCACCTTCTATTCCATACTTCTCGTCGCATACCCCGCATTTAATATGCATACAGTCATGTCGGTGTTTACCTTTTTTATTAGCTACTATCTCATTATCGCATAAATTACATACTTTAAGGTATTTGCACGTGAGGTCTTTATGCAATTTAAGACATTCCTTATTATAGAAATCCCGATTGCATTTATCACAATGTAAAAGTGTTGATGTGTCGCCCGGTAAAGCTTTACATTTATAAGTTAAGCATTGCCCACATCTGTATTCAGTGCATTCGTTTTGTAAATGATTAATTAAATGGTCGGTGAAACTATAACACTGATGACAAAAAACTGGTCCCTTGATATTCTTAGGTTCTACACTACCTAAAGCTATCTTGATGGAATCTCCAGGAAAAGGATAATAATAATGGGTTTCTTCGGAGTCATATCCTATTACAAAAAGAGGTAAGTCCCTATTCTGTTCGTGTGGTTTAAACATTATCTCGAGTTTACCGTTCTCATCTTTAGTAAAAACAAATATCCTGCACTGTAATTTTTCCTCTATTACTGCAAAATCCTCAGCCTTTAGGGGTTCTTCATAAGTCAGACCGCAACGAGTTGCAATCTCGCCACCTAATTCATGTAGATCGTTAGGGTAAAATTTACCTATTTTAGGCGCAGACTGCCCTGGTTTTTTAGGTACATGATGGTGGAGCTTATAGCATGCAGCTATAGCCCTGAATCCACATCCTACACTTGTTCTTACACTCCTATCCTCGTTATTTATACCTAGCTGTACTTTATTAACATCTTTATGTTTAAAGTACACAGAAGAAGGGTCAATGGGCCCATTACCCTCTGGATTATGGCATATCTGGACATCTACAACAAAATCGTCCAACATGGCTTGGTCACCAGACTGAAAGAGTTCTAGAAAACGATCAGACAGATACTGCGCGAGATTTGGTCGAGATATCTCTTCATGAGGAATACGGATGTGGAATTGGCCTCCATTCCTATCCGTAAAAAGGAAACCTGCCCTGAGGGTATACTCTCGATATGTCACTACGCTTCTTACTTGTTCTATCACACTGTGTATGACAGCTACTAACACATCGTTAATGTCTCGATTTCCATTAAAGACCCGTCTGGTGTCGATACGTACTCTGTAGCGGTGGTGGTCGATAATCCCTGAATTACGCGTAGATCCTTCACGCGTAACTTTCAACAACTCTGTAGAGAAAGGTGCAGGTGGTTCATCAACCTCCTCCTCCTCATCGTCATGAAACACCTCTACACGTGAAGGATTCCTCCGCAACAAGCCCCGTCACTACAATCCGGCAAAGGATGCCCTTTCTGTTTAAGTTTTTCTAGGAAAAAAGAATGAAAATCAATAAACACTGTGTAACATACTATTTATGTTACATATTTTTTCAATAAATATTTATTCTCAGTAATATATATAGAATAATTAGATTGTAACTTACCGACGATTCCGAAGTTGGGATATTCGCTTCAGATAAGGGGGTGGGGTTATCTTCACGGGTATTTGGAGATTCAGTGGATTCACCAGTATTTAAGGCGTGCTGATTACGGGCAGGCACTCCAGATGATTTCTGTTGAAAGGCGAAAAAGAACGTGTAAGCTAATTGTAGACTGTTATAGGTGTAATATATACGGATTCCAGAATTTGAAATATGCTTACCTTTCCTTGTTTTTTCGACCCAGCGGTGAGAGGTGTAGAATGACTTGAGGATTCGCTGTCTGTACGATCTGAATTGGATTTACCAGTTACTGCACCACGACCTGTTGAACCGTTACGGTTTTTGGCATCAGCGATACGACGAAGTCTACGCCTTTCATGCTTGGAGATTAACCTCTTCTTATTAGGACTGTTGGGCTTCCTGCGTGTAATCTATAGACGGGAGAAAACATGTATGTAAATATAAAAACAAAATGTAGATTGTTATAGAACAGCTATAGAGATATATAGGGAAATCATGTATTGAAATACACATACCATTCCTTGATTTCCTTCGGTACTGGTTCGGTTTGTAGAAATACATCCTCCACCAAGCTGTGCGGCACCTGCTTCTTCAGCGACACTGGTTGATGCTTCGGATTTGGCTCGTTCAGCATTATTACGTTGAAGCTTACGACGTTCGAGCTTGGATATCAACCTTCTCTTAACAGGACTATTTGCATTCCGATCACCTCCGGCTTTATTGACACATTGAGCATTATCACACTGTAATGAAACAGTATTATAAGTATATATATATATAATTTATATATATATATATTATATATTATTATATATATATATATATATATATAAGAATATCTATTGTAATAACGTCTATGAATATAATAACGCTTAAGAAACTTACTCTAGGTCGAATCCTATTTTCATTAGCTTGGGGATTAAGAAATAAGTCCATCTTTCTCTCAGCTTCAAGTGCAGCTCGTACATATTCCTCATCATTATCCGTAGATATATCAAGATCAATTTCATTAGTGTTCGCTGGTACAGGAAGGGGTATTTCGTTCTCGGTCGGTTCGACAACCTTACGCTGTAAATAAATATATATATATCATAATATTTATAAATAATTAATTTAAATAATAATAATAATAATAATAATAATAATAATAATAATAATAATAATAATTTAACGTCACTTACCCTTTTGCAAGGCATGGCGATATTCTGTCTTCGTTCATCATCAGCCTCGACTGCCTTTTCATAGGTTCGCACAGCTTCTACTAATTCCACCTCATCGACTACTTCCACGAGAACGGACTCTGACACAGTTTCTCCATCTCCACTGAAAGTACGTTTTAATCCTCGTTTTTGGTTATTTCCAGACATATTTCCGTTTTCTTCTTCAACAATTCTTTCCGCAGAGTGTTAAACACTGAAACAGAACATTTGAATATATATTATAAATATATATATATATATATATATATAATATAATATATATTATATTTTTAAAGCATAATATATATATATATATATATATATTATAATTATATATATATATATATATATATATATATATTATATATATATATATGCTCTAATTAAGCATATATATATATATAATATATATATTATATAATATATATATATATATATATAATATATATATATATATATATATATAATTATTATATATATTTTATTATTGCTTAATTAAATAAATTATTATATATATATATATATAAACAATATTATTACATTAGAGCATATGTAATTCACATCCAATACGCGGCAGTCCTTGAAACACTCTGACTAAATATACCTTGACGTCAAGGTTTTTATATGCAAGAATTTAGCCCTTAGGGTATATATTTTAAGCCTAATGTGCGTAAAGGTTAACTAGTACTCTTTAAAGTTTACATATGTATTTCAAATGAGGAACAATGTCTTAAATCTAATATATATATATATATATATATATATATAAAATATTATTATACGCTATAGTTTTCTTTTAAAATAAATGGAATACGATGAGGAATCATACACTGAAACGCAATTATAAAAAATATTCTTTTATTGAGTAAAATTACATCATTTTTAGAATTTCCTGAACAATAATAAAATCGTTGAGTATTGGGTTTTTAGCTGAGAATACATTAACGAGATCTTCAAGAGTGCGATTTTTAAGTAATCCTTGTAAAAAGTAAACGGAATAGAGTCCACATAGCTGTGACGAGTATGATTGTATCGGAAACGTTAAGGTTTTCATATAGCTTGAATTATTGTTTCTTAGGAATTGCTTTATATAAGGGGCTGAATATATATTCGATTGATGCAGGGAATCAACTAGAATCATACAGTTTTCATCAAGTTTGTATAGTACAGCCCAATGACCCTGAGCAGTTTCCCATCTAGGTGAAGTGTTAAATATCAACCCTTCGTTTACTCTTATTTTTATATCTTCTAATTCATTACTGGCATACGTATGCTTGAAACCCCTTACTGATGTCAGTAATACGCTAAGTTCGGTCTCGTTCATGTTTAACCGGTTAGAAGCACGTTTCTAACTCTGTCTAGTTCAACGAGACTCTGGTATTCCATATAAACCAAGACTGAAACAGGAACCTGTAAGCTCGATGCAAAATTTAAATTCAGTCCTAAGGATCCACTCGTTACAGCGCTTAAATGAGTAGAGGCAGACGAAGAAAGATCGGGCGTTAGTTCATAAGCATATAAATTAGAATTGTCAACGTAATCTTGTAGTGTAATTCCCGTTCCTGAATCACTACACTGCACAGTTTGAGCTATCAGATCGTAGAAAGGCCGAGAGCACAACGACTCATAAAGGCCGAGAACACAGCGACTCATGGGGAATGGTGCTATAAGACGTTTCGTAATCCCTACCGTGTGAATGCCCATCGATTTGAAGACTGATCCGTTTTAAATTGAAATGTTGGAATTTAAAGGTTGGCTTTTATACTTGCCTTGTTACAGCTGATATGACTCAAGATCATACCCTACTCACAACTTTCAGCAGATAGAAGTAGCGCTATAACAATGATTGGGGATTATTAATATTTGATAACCTGGTTGAAAAGTTAAAACAATCTTTGTCTCCACGTCATTCAATTGGGTACCTTTGACGGATGAGGAAAGAAGTGTATTTTTCATTTACAAGATGTTCGTTAGCTGTGAGGTTTCACTTTGCGAACATAAATAATTAGGTCTCCAACAATTTTTGAAAATTGGGAATGTGGAGTATCGTAGCACCACTTTAGTGTGTACTTTCAAGCAAACTTGTGGTGCAGCCCTAGTCAATTTCAACTTAAGTTCCACGCCTGGGAGTAGAAGTCGCTCCTGATTAAGTAGATCTCCCATTAGTCGGCCGTAAAATTCGTAGGTGTTACTTGGAGATTTCGCAGCCCTGTCAATATGCTTATCTACATCTTTAAAGCTGTAGAACCCACAGGACTGCAGGTGGGATTGTTTCGCATCTTCACTAAAGTTTAAAAGATTGTTGATGTAGCATTTGTAGGGGTATAAGGCTGTAGCTGAATTAACAGGTGTTTCATTAAGGAATATTTCCAGCTGGCTGAAAGCGGTATACAAGAAGTTACTCTCAGTGTAAACGACATGATCATCGGATGTAGGTAGGTCGCTTCCGTCTTCTGATAAAAGTTTCACTTTCAAGTATAAATGGATGTCACAGGGATCGATGTAAAAGTCCCCCGAACCAGTAACTATAAACTCTAAAGGTGCATCGCTATTGGTAATCGAGTGAGTGGGATTGATAGATACGTAATTGCTATTAATCAGACTAACTTGAGTTGGCGGAACATTGAAAAGATTTAATTCTGATTTACAACAGCCATCAGACGCACTGGTTAAGAAATGCATCCTGTCGGTCCAAAAGCTTGCCTAAGAATGAATAGAATATAATATCACACCTCTTATATACTCTACCTAGATAAGGTTATATATATTCTGATGTGCCCTCAGTTCCATTGTAACCTTTAGGCTAGTAAGAAGTGTTATCGATTCTTCGTGTAAAGAACCTTGCTATTTTACTGTGTCCATCATGGTTAGAGTTAACCGTTTCATCTCTATACACGACATTGTACAGTGGGAGGAAATTCTTCCAGCCTGTGGAGTTTCAATTGTTTATAAAAGAAGACCTGAAGGTAGTGAATTTTACACGTGTACTAGCTTCCGTACAAACTATAGTAACCAAAGGATATTTATGAATACAGAAGAACTACTTAATGTATGTTTACAGGCCGAAACATTCATTTCGCAGTGTAGTAATCCATCGTCCAGTTTATTCGGAACAAAAGTAGTTATCACCCAGAGTGTAACGAGGAAACCTAAACAACTCACTATCGAGTTTTCAAAGAAACATAACATAACCAGAATGGAGGTCCGAGTATGGAGAGCGTATAACTCGTGTACATTTAAACGCACCCGTTACGGTTTCTTTATTACAGGAACACAACAGTTGAAGTATATGACCAAGATTCGCAAGAGGGTATTATTACAGAGTGCAAGGGCTGACATGTTGAGTAATCACGTAAATACGGCACATTATATGTTGTATGAGGAATACTACACATTTAAGAAAATGCTTGCGGGTAACTCTGAAGATATTACTTCTTGAGATCAATAGACATGTATAAATTTATTTCAATGTTTAAAAAACAATGGTGTGATTCTATTTACACTGACGGAACAGAAAATAAACATAACATGATTTCTATACGTGATCTTTTCACATATATATTAGGAGATGGCGTGCATGTACTAAGAGAATACCTATTGGAAAACGATCTGAACGAGTGGCATATTTGTAAAGCCTTCGAAAGAGTAAGCTTGAAATAAGCGTAGAACGAACCTTTAGGGTAATGTAAAAATATATTTAAAAGGAAATCTATGTATACTACATCCTTACTGAACTAATAGCTACCAAACATGGAGGATGTGTGTAAATTCATGTTCCGTACACCTGCAACATGTCTTATAGCCGGTCCAACTGGATGCGGAAAAACATTTGCAATACTAAGATTATTAAGTGAATTAGAGATATTTGAAGAGCCACCTGTGAAAATAATATGGTGTTATAACGTATTTCAAGCAAAGTTTAACGAATATAAAAACCTTATTCATTTTCATGAAGGCATCTATGACGTAAAATCGTTAGAGAACATAAAAGGACATAAGGTAATAATACTGGATGACCTCATGCATAAGGTGAATATTGAGGTAGCCGAAACATTTACAGTTTATTCTCATCATCTACATATCTCGGTGTTCTTTATTACACAGAACATTTTTCATCAAAGCAAGCATATGCGTAGTATCTCATTGAATACCCAGTACTTGATTCTTTTCGGTCAGAGACGCGACATGAGTCAGATCAACGTGCTAGCCAGTCAAATGTTCCCCCTTCAAAGGAAAGAGTTCTTAAAAGTATATAAAGAGGTTACTTCGAAGCCCCACGGTTATTTGATGTGTGAACTTCACCCTAAAAACACATACAGAGTGTTACTCCGCACAAACATTCTACCTTCCGAAATCGAAACTGTTTATATTCCTGAATAATGCTGATAAAGAAATATTTACCGTTGATGAAAAAATATAAGAAACTAAGTAAAAAAGAAAAAGCGAAATTACTAAAAAACACTGCATTTGTAAACTGTATATGCGAGGTCTGCTTAAATATGGTAAAACAGGTCATTCCATTGAAAACTAGTCAGAAGGTGAGGTTACGTCGTCACAGCAACATCATTCGTAAACTTGTCCGTAAAGTTAAGACGAATAAGAATTTAAAGCATAAAAAGAAACTGTTACAGCAAGGCGGAGGAGTTTTCCTTCCATTACTCTTCTCCGTAGTTGGCCCTTTGTTGTCTAAACTGCTAACAGGGAATCACGCTTAAGAATGAAGAAGGCTGTAGTAATCCCCTTCGAGCAATATACAAAGCTACAGGATAATTCTTTGGTTATTCCTCAACCTCTTCCCGAAACACTTCTTGATCCTCGCGTTGAACAGATACGTATTTTTGAAAAGGAATTAGCAGAAATATTAACTTCAAAGGTTAATGTAGACATGAAAAGGTTGAAATATCAGGAAATATTACAAAAATTATTAGAAGTCAAAGACAAGTATACAGGAATGCATCCTGTTTCAAATGAAGTTTCACAAAGGGACTATGAAAGAAAGGATTTTAAAAAGGTTTTAGAAAACAGCTTGCCACCTACATTGAAGAACAAAGGAAACGCATTATATGATACTTTAAAAGATCAACTAAATTGGAACGAATTGGGTCAGATTGTAGTTAATGATCAACCCCTTCAAGGGTCAAATATAGTAGACTTGGTCTCAGACTTAGCTCGGGATTGGAAAAAGAAGCCTATACCAGGATGGTATATCATTAAACGCGAGTTACAGGGTATTAATTTCCCTCGGAGCTTAATTCATAATAAGCAGAGGCTACAGGATTGGGATAATCAATCATCGGATTCCGAACCTGTAGGGCCTGATGAACGACCTTACAAGGGAATATTACATCGTAAGAGCAAAACAATAAGTAGTCCACAAGTGATAAGAAAAAAGCGAAATGAATTAGCGCGAAACTGGTTAAGAATGTAATATACATTACGACATTTGAATACAAAGATACAAATGTGTCACTCTCATCATAAAATATGCAGAAACAGAATCGTGCAAGGATATACAGGAATACACAGGCTCATTCTTGTATATACAAGAACGACGTTAACTCAATTAGGCCTAAAAGTGTAACTCCGCCTCTTATGTTTCACCATCATAACTCTTAAGCCTAATCAGATGATTGGCTGAGGGAACGTAAGACAGTAAAAGGGGGCGGAGCTAGATAAGCTCCGCCCACCTCTTATTCATGTATATAAACCCCAAGCGCACTCTAAATCACCATATATTTGTATTCCTGCCTTCCTATGGTTAGTAGTTGTGTTACAACCAAAATGACGTGTCTAGTAAGAAATATCACGGTCAGTGAGCTAACGTCTTGGTCTGTGGTGCATCAGCATTGCTCTATTATCCTGCGTTTTAGACGAAGACCATCAGGTGACCGTTACATCACCTGCTTATCCCCCCTGCCAACTTATAACAAACCTTTATTCATCTCTGTAGAAAGTCTCAGCATCATCATGGAAGCTGTTTCGGATTGGGTAGCCAAAGACTACATGAACCTCAGTTTGTTAAATGAATGGGCATTATCTGTATCACAGGGTGGTCCTGACGATCACAAACGTTTAACCTTGGTTTTTTCCTTACACGAAAACATTCCGAGGATACATATAGGCTGTTGGCTTCGACGTAATGCGTCATCTGTTTTCTCATCAAGTGCACATGCCGTAACAATAAGTGGTAAAGAAGACATCGAGTTGTTCCTAAAGATGAACGAAGAATTCCTACATAGATTAGAAGATACGAATACCTTGGAGGACCTCATACACACAGCGTATCGATTGGTTTACGGTATCTATAGTGATAGTTTTATGTTTAACTCTAACAACGTTGCTAAGATGATGGAGGTTGTAGACCTTAGTCGTTTTACTCATGTATGGAACGAGGAAATGGCCGGCGAACGATGTAAAAATCATACTCTGAAGATTTCAGCTGCAGAAATGTACTCCTTCATTACGGGGGAGGGAAAGGTAGGCTTAGATTCCTACATCGACACGACGCAAGCAATTCTCGATGCATTAAAGTAATTATTATTACTGTAAATATTACTACCTCTGTGTAAATATTACCGTAGCATTGTAAATAAAATGTTTTTTATATTTTTTACATTTCCTTATCCTTTTCACTTTTGTATATATATATATACAATATAGATATAATATAAATTATATATATAATATGTATATATATATTTTATATATATATATATATATATTATATATATATTATATATATATATAATATATATTTATTATTATTAATTATTATTATTATTATTATATATTTTTATTATTTAATTTTATTTAAATTTTTTATTTAATATATATATTTTATTAATTATTATTATTATTATTATTAATTATATTATTCATTTTAAAATCTATTAAATTTTTATTTAGTTTTTATTTAATTTTTTGTTAATTAATTTTTAATACTTTTTAGTTTTATTTTATTGTTCCTGTGACCTTATTCTTTGTATTTTTATATTTTATATTATTTAATTTTTATCTTATTAATTATTAATTTTTTTTATTGATTTTATTATTTTTTTATTATTTTTATTTTATATATATAATATATATATATATATATATATATATATATTATAATATTATATATATATATATATATAATATATATATATATAAGCCCGTTTAACATATTGGATCAGTAGCTAGCATGGGGTGCGGACAGGAGATGTTATAAACAATTAACTTCAAACCCTGAGGGAAACTCCTAAAGTTTTGGGGGGTTCCCAACAGGTTTGCTTTAAGGCATCCCTAATATTGAGAAAAAAGAGCTAAAAAAATATCTAGAGGGGGAAGAGGCATTTACTCTACATAAGCCTGTAAGAAAAAAATTTCCTACACGGAAGACCATAGCACAGCAGGTCGATAGTGTGTGGCAATTAGATTTAACTGAGATGATTAAATATAGTTCTTATAATGATGGGTTTCAATATGTGCTTTTTACTATTGATGTATACTCTAGATACCTATGGTTGAAACCCTTAAAAGATAAAAGATCAGCTACAGTAGCCAGTGCAGTACTTGAAATTATAAAGGACGAACGGAGAACACCTAAATCATTTTGGACAGATTCAGGAATGGAGTTCAAGGGCAGCGGGTTTCAGGAGATGCTCTGGGAGTATGGTATAAGCTATTACAATACATTTTCCGTAAACAAAGCTGCCATAGTTGAAAGAGTACAGCGTACTATTAAAGAACGCATGCATAGGTATTTTACTAAGATGAACACTTTTAAATATATTGATATACTGGATGACCTGGCTTATTCCTATAACAGGTCTTACCATAGAACTATAAAGTCAACTCCTTTAGAAATGTCGAAAACGAGAGGTTATACATCGTATAGGGGTGAAAAAGAAAACAAAATAAAAGATAATTCAGGAATAAAGGTGAACGATTATGTAAGAGTATCTCGAACAGCAGAAAGATTCAGAAAGGGTTATGAAGCCGGATGGACTACGGAAGTTTTTAAAGTTCACAATATCCGACCACTAAGCCGTGACAGTTTAAAGCTATATTATCTGGAGGATTTAGATGGTGAAAAAATAAAAGGAGGGTTCTATAAACAAGAAATACAAAAAGTCAGGTTCAATCCTGCAACTCACGAATATAAAATTGAAAAAATATTAGGTACAAAAGGTAAAGGAAAAAATAAACAGGTACTGGTGAAATGGCGTGGGTATCCTGCTAAGTTTAATACTTATATAAAAGCAAGTGAAGTTAAGAATCATTAATCAGTTGATATTATAATCATGGAGAGGTTAGATCACTTTTATTTAACTCTACCATCTTCAGCATCCATGGATTTACATCCTGATAATAATCTCGCTGATTTCACAACTGAACTAGTTAACCATGTTTACCTTGAACGGCCAGAGTATGAAGTGGGATTATGTGAAATGATATTAAATACGGACATAGAAAATTTACCACCGGATCTATTCTGGATGACAGTGTACAGAAGTGTAGAATGTGTTGAAACTATATTACAAGTGGAAGGTACCCGTTTTCTGAAAAGGACTACAACTGCCAAGAAGGTAAATACGGATACATTTGCTACAAAAGAATACTTCATTGAAGAATTTGCTCTGCGCCGGTCTTATTTTAAATCAGTACCTGCTATTTTCAGTCATTTAAACGATCTCTTTGATGTGAGTATTATGTGTAAGGATTTGGTGTACAAAACTGATATGCGAGCCAATGAAGATAAAGTAATAATATCTTTAAGATCAAAAGCAAGTGTAAACCTGCGAGACCGTACCATGTTTTTTCTAGAGCGATCACAATGGCAGAGAAAACATATTCGTAGACGTGAGGCCGAGTTGGATATACTTCACGATATCCCTACTATGTTGAAGAGAGTTATACTTTCTGTGGAGAATAGACCCTTAACTTGGCATGAACAAAAAGATGACGCGGATCGAGTGCTGCATTATACATGTACCCCCTCCGAGATGCTCAGCCGACCTGGTATGGCTTACATCTACACCGATCTTGTTTCACATCAGTATGTAGGGAACGTTACAGCCCCTTTGTTACGGGTGGTCCACCTTACTGATAAGGTAATCACCTTTCCTAATGTGCATTACCTTCCTCTAAGTAAAGCCCAAATTTGCTCCATACGAATATATACATTAAAGACGTGGAGGGAAATGCGTTCCGTTTTACACCGGGAAGTCTAATTTGTAAAATGCACGTACGGCGGAAAAGGTATTACTAGACTTTATACGTGAAGACACTATATCGAACTTGAGAGGAAGGGTTACACCTATTTAAATCAATGCATAGTTGGTTTCCGCTCATTCAATAACTATCTCTTATACTGTATAGTTTAGTTAAAAGAAATCCTCTAGTTGTTGAAAATGAGGCTTGATAAGTACTTTGTTGGCTCTAGAATCCAACGAGGCCATGGCGTATCTGGTTTCTTTGCACGTCTTTTGAGAGGTGCAATGCCTCTTTTGAAACGCAGCGGGACCTATATAGGGAAAAAAGCTGTAAAAGCAGGTATAGAAACATTGCATGATATCGCTAGCGGTGAGGATGCAAAGTTATCTTTGAAACGGCGAATAGCAGACGCTTCCGACGTTATGTTAAATGACGTTAAACGCAAAATCAGGAAAAAAATGACAGGTCAGGGCTTAAAGAGAAGAAAAAGGTCAAGGTCAGTCAAGGTCAAGTCCAAAAAAGTTAAAAAACATTCACGACCAATAACTAAGAAAAAGAAAACGAAGAAGCGGAAACGGAAGAACGCTTCGGGTTATGGCACGAAAAGCAAGACGAATAAGAAGTGTAAGAAACGTAAAAAACGCAAAAGAAAAACACAGAAACGTAAAAATCAAAGGGATATTTTTTCATTGTAAATAATAAAACTTAAAATTAAATAAAATAATTTAATTACAAGAAGGCCTTAACGTTTCCGATCCAATCATTCTCGTCACAGCTACGTGGACTCTATGCCATT
>JABUQX010020074.1:0-16676 GCA_015478945.1 Trachelipus rathkii
ATACAAAAAAAAAGCGTGAATTTTTTTCTTCGGATGGACTTTTGTAGCAGATATATAGTAATTCGGAGGTGCTGTATAGAGCGCTCACATCCCGTTTCCCCCCCGTGCAAGTGTCAAGGATGCCCGTATTGTTTGCATATTCCCTAGGAATAGGAATTTCATGTGCGCCTACGTAGGCTGTATAGAAACGTTACCTTCCACATATATCTACAGTAGCAGGCAAGTCGGTCGACTATTCGGGAAGCATTTGGTAACTTTAGTACGTCTAATGGTATGGATGTCCATGACACTGATGATGTATCTATCAGAGCCATCTGAAACATAGCAAGTCGGATGGTCCGTCAATCTGTTCAACACAGGTGAAGCTGCACGAGAAAAATTTTTCCTTTTTTTTTTTGGGTATGAGAGGCTGTATTTGCCGAAGTTGTCCTGAACTGTTGACTTCGAGGTTGCATGAAAAATGACTACTAGACCATGGCAATAGAGTAACATTTATCGTAACAGGAAGCAGAGCTGCGGAGGCTCTTCCAGTCAGATGGTAACCTTTGTGTATTGCAGTTGTAAAGCTTCAGGACTACAACTCGCTTATGGGACTGCCAGCACTACGATGGTGAGTGGCGATCTGTGAGAGAGACTTCCAGAGACAGTATTAAAGTTTCTTGTTGTTTACAACAACGGCCAGACAGGTATGCTTCGGTTCACAACGTAGGGTACTCGGCAAATACGGTCATGAGAGAGGAGTAATGCCAAAATCAAAGACAAGTTTTTGCGAGAGGCTAACTGGGGAATAATTGGGTACACTGATGGTATAATATGCGTCGACCTCAAAATGGGAAACATTTTGCTCAGTCAGCCAGCAGGTTTCACCAAATATAGCTGCTTCTTCGTGTGCTATTGGGACAGCCGGGTGGCAAAGCATCACTGGACCAAAAAGAAAATGGGCCACCGAGGGAAACGCTTGACGCCAAGGTGAAGGAACTTCGTACGTGAAACCACTTTACAGAGAGAAAACATCAATGAATGACCACATAACACATAAAACTTGGTTTGATGAGAAACAATTTGTGAAGGCCCTGACCCATGATGGTGAATGCTTCCGCTGAATATATGCTCAACGTTTCCTGTCTGAGTGAACGAGAATAAATAAAGCTGGGATATCTTGATGGCCCACAAATAACGGACACTCCTCCGTGATGCTAGCATTTGGCTACAACAATATGACTGTGTTTGGAGGCACAGAATGATGGATTTCTTTTTCAGAATGTAGCACTGAATTTTCTGGGGAACAGGAAAGCCGAGAACCATAACATCTGTACGAGGATGCTGACAGTTTTCACACTTACATATAGGGATCATAGAATGAGTATTAGAAGTGCGCGAGCTACTTTACATTCTCACCTAGAAAATTTCCGAGTGAGACCTAACGATGTTATGTGATGGACAGGGTGACCGCTTCTATCAAAGATCCTAAAGCTTTCATGGAAGACGTTACCAGGACAAGTGGGATTTCAACACATATGATGGCAGACTATTGTTGGAGCTTGATGAAGGGTTATTCCAGACGCTATGCACGACATAGATTCGTCTCGACCAGAGAAAGAGTTACCTACCATGCCGTAGGTAAATGTTTACATTATCTAAACCCATTCCTTCTATTACAGTCATTGTTGTCCCTATTACTCTTTATTCATAGTTGTATTATATGTTTAACTTATATCTATCATATCATTGTGATTTGTTTCTCTCCCTTAATATATCCAAATATATATGATTATATATATATATATATATATAGTATATATATACTATATATATATGATATATATATATGATATATATATATATCCAATTAATTTGAAAGACCCTCTTGAATAAAGGTAAAAATCATAAAACATTACTTCCAAATCTGTGTTACACACAATATCCCACAAATGCGATTGTGATATGCAGAAAACCGATTACATTTTTGAAATCAGCACATCAATAATCAATTGCAAAAACCCCGTCCAAGAAAATTTTTTTTTTCAATTGGTTTAAAAATGTTATATACAAAGTAATACAACAAAAAGTACTATTTCTTATTTCTTACCTATAGCAAAAACCATTCACATATTAAAAAATAATTAAAATGAACAATTTGAAAAGTATCGTAGTTAAAGATATTTAAACTAAACTTCACTTGAATAAGGCTCATAAGGTTTAAAGTTGATACAGAACATTAGCAGTTCTCCATTTCCAGGGGATAACCTATTTCTTGAGGCTTCATAAATATTTTCCTCCATTTCTAAAATATTCTTTCACTTTCGAACTGATGATGGTGGAGCTGAGAAAGGTATTTTATGGCTAGTTTTTTTCAAATTCTAAACTGTTTCCTATTGTGTGTTTTTCCATTGTCCAATTGCAAGGGAATTCATTGGTCTTCCACTGGTCAACAGTAGGCAAACTTGAATTTTGTTTATTCTTGATGTAATTGCTGTATGTAGCCCTTTTACTTTTTATGTACAATAATCACGTCGTCAGAAGAATGGGACTTTATCTTTTTTCGACATTCTCTTCTTTCTTGCGTGGTATGTACGATGGTGGTTTGAAGTGTGCCACAATTTCCTTTAAAACAATCCATTTCAGAGAAAGTCGAAAAAATGGAACCTTCAAGCGTCATCTTCCCGCGCACTACGTAAATCAATCGTCAAGCAGAAGTAGGCTATATCTAAATTTTCCTACTTTTCTTTCCATGCCTGCAGACGACCAGTAGGGTTTTTTTACTGATGTCATCTGATTCAAATGTGGGAAAAAATTAGGGCGTGTGTGGGAGATCCGCAGATCTAAGAAGAGTAGCTATCACACAAAGATTTTATCACAATAGAAACTTATAAGTCTTTTCTACTGCATTTCTTAAGCCTCTTCAACCGCAGTGTGAATCTATTCCACTGAATGCTTTTGCTTTAAATTGCCTTTTTAAAAATTAGATTTTATTGCGCTAAAATGGAAAGGGATACTTGGGGCGGATTCTGTGGTTTTTACTTTTACGTTTTAATGCTTGTTTTAGTGGATTGTTGTTTCGAATGGCTCAAGTAAATGGAATACATTTTGCCACTGAAAATCAACCACAACATTTTTCTGATTGCATTCAGCAGCGTATATGGATAGGGGGAACTGCTTTGTGTTTCGAAACAATCTTTATAAGGCATATCATAAGTTTCCTGTTCCACAGCATGTAGAAACGTTCTTGAATTAATTTTATGCTGTTTGACATTCAGGGCTGCATCTTGTAAAGTTTTAAACTTTTTCAGCTGCCGTTGCTGAATGTAACAAATGAGAAGGATATGCTTTTGCCAAGTAAATAAACATATCTTAACAGACTTCTGGAACATAATATTGAATTCGTGAATGCATAGTGCAACATGTAAATAAAACACGAAATTGATAAGCAAGCACTCTCCATATACCAGCTACCATGTTTGGTCATTATCCCGTATCACTAAATGAAATTCCTATTTTTTATAATATTAAAATAATGGTCAAAGGCCCTTATAGGATCTGACAAACGTGACAATGACAAAGATTTTCGCCATATTGGCAACAAATTTGGCTATATTCTTTATTTTTTGGAAATAAGTTTCTCAAAATTTTCAATTTGTTAAATTGAAATAACTTCCCTTATGTGAAGTAATTTATTGTTTTTATAAAGCTTCAAATATTCGGCTGTCCCGAATTAGTTCGGCAAAAAGGCCGAATAGCCGAAGTATTCGGCAATTTTTGGCCGAATAGGCGATATCGCGGCAACATACGTTACACGAATATTCGGCACATCCCTAACTATATATATATATGATTTTAAACAAAATTACCGATGCCATGGTATCGTAATATCACTAATTAATCATCTATATATAATATAAATAATTATTATAATATATATATTATATATATATTATATATTATATATATATATATTATATATCATATATTATATATATATATATATATATATATATATATATATGTCCCTACATGTCCCCAGATGAGGGGTAGGGTGCACAGCATGCACTGAAAACAGAATGGTTAAGTAGAAAAGCAATGATGACGTAAGTCGAAAGGGAAAGCTCCACCCCCCTCCCCAACTCCTCATTGCGAACCGTCGCAGCGCAGAAAACACAACAGCAACTGTGACAGAACCCCCCATCTGTGTGTATTTGGCGTTCAGTCAGTGTTAGGGTTCATCCCCTAGGACAAACTCGCAACCATGCGCCCTCATAAAAAAAACCGGTGGCCCGCTATATTTGTACGACTTCACGTTAAGATTAATGTCAGTGCCTGTTATGGCCTGAAGGGGCCGTCTGGAGACCAGAACGTACTCTTTCTGGTCGTCTTGTCGTATCGCGCCATTTCTCGCTTACGCATAGGACTTCAGGTAGTCGCATTGTTAGGCACTGGGCAGGATGACATTTTATTCTTTTTGTACACGGAATCGCTCACTAAGCGGTCCGAGTTTGTGTCGCGATCCACAAACTCATCCACTTTAAACTTCCCGGCCTTAGCGGAATCCGACTGTGGCATCTCACCTTTATGCGCGACTCAGGTTGACGACTTTTCATGAGACCCTAATCTCGAGACGTTACTGATTTTTATTTCTTCTTTAACTGTCCATATAATTCTCACACCGACAGTAAATGTACTCTCTTAGGTATAGCGGTTTCATGGGATTTTCCTCATTTTATCATATTCTTTTACTATGCTTATATAACGCCCCTTAAATATTGTTCCATTCTCTATTTTTATGTTTCCTGGATAAACACAGTGTTTATTGTGAACCACTCTTCTTAGATTTTTCGTTACTTATTCCTGCTTTCATTTTCTGCGAGCGATTAGGCTCGAATACGTACTTATGCATGTGAATGCTATGAATATAACACAGGTTATCAACATTGAAATTCGATGATGAATACTAATAGTAAGACCCAGCGTCACTTACAAGACTTACATTTCCTAACAAAGATTTAATTGGCACCAGTTACCACTTATCCTGCCATTTAATCATACTTTCCTACTAATCACATACTCTGCATATCCGTTTCCCTTTTACTATACCTAAACATATACTTAAATATTTAAATACTCAGAACTTGTTCCAGCTGCTCACATCAATCTAAAATAGACTTTAACACTTCGAGGACTGTCCTCCCATCAACAACCATAACCTTTAAACTCTTATCTTACGTTTTTACCTTTTCAAACCCTATCCGTTTACACATCCACTCCAAATCTTCACTACCAAATCCTCTCAATACTCTCTTTAGATTCATACACACAAAAAAAATCAATTCCGCATAATAATGAGGTAGGTATGCACTTACTCCACTACATCTTCACCATTCTCTACATCATTCTTAACACCATTTCCTGCCACCCCACCCCACACTTAATTCTTTCATAACCCATTATATACAAAATTGAATAACCAATGGGACATAACACATCCTTGCCTTACCTCTCTCCGCTATTAAAATTAAACCAATCACCTTTGACTCATACATTTATTCTTACACACTATCTTTTATCACTTCACTATTCTGTTTCATATAACATACTTTATTGATTCCATTTGATTGCAGTATAAACGCGTTTAAGTTTGCAAAAACTTATTCTTCTTTTGATGCTTTCTCATTCACGTATATTAACATCTTTATATTAAAAGTAATATTTTCTGGTAAGCACCATCCGAAAATTATTGGAAGAATGAACATAAGACAATTAAAAAAGTTTTGAAATAATAAGGAAAATTATAAAGAACATTAACATTCCTGTAGAAAGTAATTCTGAAAAGAAAATTGGCACTTTGTTTGCATGTTTTCCTGTTCATTTTCAGCAAAAAAATAAATAAATAAATAATCATGAAAACCAATTTTCATGAAACTGCGCGTGTTTATCTTTCTTGTGGTGTTAAAGGGCTATAATCTCTCTGTTGATAAACATTTGGTAAATGTCGGTTTATATATTAAATTTTGAGTTTTAAATTTAACTTTACTAAATGTTGTCCATTACAATTCTTGATATGTTGGAATTTATTTATTTTATTTTTATTCATATTATTTATTAAATATTGTTTGTATCATTTTTATGTAATAAGATTATATTATTATATAATATTTATTTTTATTAGTTTATTTTATATTTTTTTTATTAATTATTTATTGAATAAAATACGGAGATTTCCTGCTCGGATATTGACAAATATTACAACGCTCTCGAACACGCCATTTTGAAATTCCACAAAGAGAAAATGGCACACATTAACCAAATCATTCGTGAACTTTGGAAATCAACCTACAAAGGGAATGACATTGACTTCATTGAAATACAAGCTGAAGACACCGAGTCCGGAGGTTTGTATTATTATGATATTATTTATTATATTTATAATTATCATTATTACATATTATTATTATATTATTATTTATTATTATTATTAATATTATTATTATTATATTATTATTATTTATTATAATTATTTTTTAATTATTATTATTATTTAATTTATTTATTATATTTATAAATTTAATATTATTATTATTATTAATAATTATTATTAAAATTATTTTAATTATTCTTAATTGTTGTTTGAAATTCACATTCCTCATGAGTTTATAAATTTGAGAATTATCAAAATTTTCAAAACAATTCCAGAGCTCTTTTTAATGTATTTCACCATCATATTTTAGGACAAATTTGATATTTTCACACCTTTCTATCTTATTGAAGAGTCTATTGGCAATTATAATTAAACCTGATATACAGTTTTGTCATAGAAAAAAAGGGAAAAGAACGGAATTCAGAGTGTAGTAGGAAAGTTATGGGATATTATAGTGAACAGGAAGGTTTCTGGTTGCAATTAAAATCGTTCTAATAAATGTAAAGGGACTAAGTCATTTGAGTGCGCTAGGGGTCTTACATAAGGAATGTTAGTGGGTTACGCGATGGCCGGTAGGTTTATAAATTGAGTATATTAAGGGATAGCACGAAATCAATGGTCCCTGTAGTGATATAAGAATGTATAGATCTAAAGTTTAACATGTTCAGATGAGCAATCTAATCTAGGGGGCATGCTCATAGGTATGTGTAAGAAGAATTGATAAAATAAGGAATGAACGTATTAGAGATATGTGAGGTGTGGAATCATGATTTATTTGAGATGAATAAATTTAATAGTTGAGATGGTTTGGTCATGTGGATATGATGAATGATAGTCGATTGGTTAAGCGATGTATAGTAGCGAGTTGTGATTTGGGAACGACCGTTACTGGGGAGATTATAACTCACCGAGAAGAAAAAGTGATTGAGTAAGTAAAGTAATACGAATGTCTGAAGGAGAGAAAAATGTGAGTTTGGTACAGGCAGAGGCGAGAATAAAAGGTGCATAATAGGTAGTGAATATGGTCCGAAGTGGTTATTTGTTGTGAGTTGCATGGTTTGTTGAACCCACCTGGCCAAGGAGATGAACAACTTACATTTGAACGATTTTCATATAAGTGATGAGGTCCGTGTACGTCACGGTGATCTACGGGTTGAAATAAGGTACTTGGGTGTAATTTTCTGTCTGCGACGAGTTCTCACTATAATAGGTATCACTTAAAGGTAAGGGCGGTAAGGCTGGGCTTTCATTTTGAGACTTTGGTCATTATAATTTATTTTCGACTTTTGTCATTTTCTTTTCCGATGCATGACATATATATGGCCTCAAATGAATGCTAAGTACCTTATCCTCAGTCTTGGGGAAAAGAGGTTGATTTAAATAAAATTGAGAATATATATATATAGCGTAAATAATATCAGCAATGAATATTTGCCTTAATAATAAATTATTATATAGTATAAAATATAATATTAGTGTCATATAATTACATTTTATCCCACCTTTTAGTGAAAATTAACGTGCGTTTAAGTAATAATAATGTAGTATGAAACTCATAATTTAAACCCATAAAAATTAAATAATACAGTTAAATACTTTATAATTATATTATATATAATAATTAGTAATAGAATATAGATTAACAAATTCTTCAATTCAACCATTTTAAGAATATATATTTTACATAATATATTTTAATATTAGCAAAAGAAAGAAAATATACATGAACATGAGAATATAGTAATTAGTATTAGTAAAAGTCAAAATGGTAGCACTTAATATGATTATATTATTATATAACAAAATGTTGAAATATAATGAGTTTGGCTCTCTAGGCGGCCAAAATATATAGATAAGTTTCTCTGATTCCATGAACAATCATCATATGCATATAGCATTTCATGCGAGTACACTCAACTGTTCAAACATTCTATCATCCATCATTCAAATATTTACTAGTGTGATTTCCATTTCACTGAATATTTGCTACTTCAATTCATGCTTATATTATCGATTATACAATATCTCATCATGTGGAGCGACTTCTATATATATAATCATCCATGATTCACCGTAAAACACACATTCAGCTATCACCAGGTATTCACCGCCCCACCGCCAGCACAACCTACCCCAAATGCATCTCTCACGCGACATATCTTCGTATGTTCTCAAGACGTGGACGGCGGTTAAGGTTGTCTCGCTTTGTACACCATGCACTCGTAGAGACAGGAAAGTATATTCTCAAAAATATGATGCAAGTTTCGAAAAGAAACGGAGACCGTTGACTGATCCCCGTTAATAAGTGGGGGCTTGGTTAAGTTGAGGAACGGGGGTCGGTTCGTCATGTTCAGAAATATCTCTCACCCTAGAGCTTCATCTTGGGACGCGGGCCTCTCGCGTGTGCTATGAGAGCGACTAATTCTGATTATTCATATGAGTGGGATTGCTGGAAATGCCTACGACCTAGGTGTGGCTTGACCTCACATTATTTTCGTCACTTTCATCTAAATCAACTTGTCCGCCATTATCACGGCTATATTACACTTATCGTTTTTCGCTCCTGCCAAGTCACTGCTCGAGTTCCTACGTAGGTTGCAAGTCGATTCCTTTTCAAGATAGATTCTCTAATGAGGCGAGATCATATTTCTTTCTGTCTCCGTCAGCTCAGTGTGCCCATCACACTCGAGCTGGAGCCGTAATAAGATGGACTCTATAGCTATGACAAACCACTCGTACTGAGATCATCCATACTTAACGTTCTGATCATTGGTGGGGATCAATTGAGGGTGGTTTGGGAGCTCCATGTGTTCAGAGCTTTATGCTACAATATTGTATTCGTCTCTATTTCATTTTTGAGCGTTGTGGTGGTTTGCTGTCTTGGACGCTTTTGTTTGGTTAGCGAGTCGAGTGTGGTCAAGCTTTGTGTTGCTTTTATTAGCGCAGTGTTTACGTACTTTATGGTGTGGATGGTGTTTGTGGTTAGGAGTGTTCGTGATTGTATATGGATTCTGATGTTGTTGTGTTCTTTGGAAGTTTGTTCGTTATCACACGCGTTAACTCGACGGCCTATATTAGATGAGGGCTGTAAGCTATCATTTTTGTAAGGTGGAGAGTGCTATATATCTTGTGGCTTGAGTTCTCGGAGGTGAGCTCTATGATTTAGTCTTGTGCACTTATGATAGTAGTATGACACGTGGGATATCAGGGTTAGACATCGTTATCTCTCCTCGATGTAGCAGACCCTAGCGTTACTTCAAAGACGGTTCAATACCTCATTCCACAGATATACTAATATTGCTAAGTAGACATCTCTCTCGCTCAGACAGCCTTCCTGCCATCCACAACTTTCTGCATTTCATCGTCCTCATTTCAACATTATAAGTTCCTCTAGAGGATTCGTTGGAATTTCTTTCAACTATATCTGTTTACTCATTTCCCAGTTTATATCATATTAATTAAGCTTTGCCAACCAATGACCTGTACTCAACCTGTTTGCGCGCCATACACATTAACTTTATTACCCTCATTCTATAGGTTACTTTTGTTCTCATAGAACCCCATGTGCACATTCTCATATTTTGTGTCCAAATTCATCTCCTACCATCCTCTCTAAACTAGCTCTTCTTTTCAGATTTGCACTCACACAAGAGCCTAGATATCATTAGTTCTTGGCGCATATAATAGGTCAGTGTCACTCCTCTACTCCTGTTTGTCATTTCTCAGTTACTTCTGATATCATCATTTCTAGCACACCCTCTGCGCTACGACCTGAGCGTATCCTCTTAATCTTCATTACCTCTATCTTCATTTTATACAAATTTGATATTTACCAGAAGGAGACATTTATTTTTATCACATTCTATTTAATATTAAACAACTCGGCTTTTCCGACTCCACTTAATCTTTACACTAGTTTCGCTTTCTATATATATAGGTCTATGATTTGTGATTCGCATTCAGAGCTCTTGAGCTAAACCGACCACTCGATAGCTAGTAGACTTATAACAGATTAAGGTGGTCCAACGTATTGTTTTATCATAATTAAATGCCACTGATGCCCATATTAGGCGCCTGGTTTCATATAACCATAGAAAACTCTTATATTACAATTCTCTATTCGCGTCTTCTCGCTCCATTTTATGCATCAGATTTGTTCAATGCTAAAGTAGTTTGGATTCCCACACATTGTACTCCTAATTCTATTTGTGTAAATTATTTTGCCTCCCAGACAGGTAATTAATATTAGCTTATTTGTTTACTTGTTTATTTGTCGACCATAGAGTAGTATATTCAGTCACTTCGACGAACACTTCGAGGATCCTCTAAAATACCCAGCATATATATATCTTCCACAACAGTGCTAACTAGACTGAGTTAGAGAATTACAGTTACCCTTCCAGAGACAAGTGTGTAACTATTACAGGGCTTCTCTGTCTAATCCTATATATCTCTTGGACGATAGTCGCCTTTGTCCATAGATACTCTCTATTGTTTACTCAATTATTATCCATCTAATGCAGAATTGTCACACTGTGAGTACTCGCTCCGTCTGGATTTGGGATCCTATTTCGAGACAGTAAATTATTAGAATTTTCATAAAAATAGGTATTATTTGATGGATTTTTCAACTTTCTTCTCATTACTTCATCTTTTCTTATAGCTTTTCTTCTAACCTCTCTCTCTGCCAAAGAGTGCGTAATATCGCGAGTCTGAACAGCCATCAACCACATCAGTTATTTCACTCTCTCGATCACCTATTATCTTAACTATTTCTTTCTATATACTTGCGATCATAATTACTGGCACTTAGTATTTTTTCACAGAGAGTTTTCCAGTTTCCACACTTCCCCTCACTTCACTTATTACAGTTAACGATAAATAAACACCTAATGCTTCTATTCATTTTATTCTTTATATTAAGAATCCCCTCATTCTCATTCTTACCACTTTTCGCGTTTCCTTCCAGAAGAGCTTCCTTATTCCCTGTATAGTAATCCTCATATCATCCTCTCACTTATCCACTGTTCAATTTACCTATCTTTTTATTATTTCCTCCTACGGTATGCATCTTTATGTAAATTCCTTTTCCTCTTCCTTTATTAATTATCCTAACCTCTTTCTTTTGAAACCTACATCATTGGCTTTTAGTACTTTGAACCACTTTATTTAATTTACTTATAACGACTTGCATCAACTCTACATTCCACAACTCACTGTTAACATTCTTACTCCTTACTTTAGCATACCTACATACTTCTCTTCTACGACTGCTAACAACTGCTTCTCATTTGCTTCCAGATTTTGTTCAGTTAACTTGTTCACATTCACTGATTTACTTGCAAGTGCTCTTAATACTTATCCTTATTACCTCCTTTGTTCACTAACTTCTCAACTCTTAATTCTTTCCCCTTCCTTGTTTATCACCTTCCTCTCCAATCAAACTTAAACAACATTAATTTTACATAAAACAACATAATGATTACGATAATCCCATTCCCATTCCTTATCCCCTCACTGATTTAACATCCTAAGATCATAGCTTCAAAACATAATCTTTCACCAAGCTACTAAGTTTACAATCAATTACTTTTCACTTCGATACATCTCTACTATACACCATAAACTCTAGTATATCTTATGAACTATTAAATATGTTTGTTTGAAATCAGTACGCAGTGAAGGATTTTATAAAACATCATTGAGAAGTAGTTTTAGTTAGTTTCTGTGAGATGAAGGTTTAAATAATTCTTTTATATGTGAGAAGAGTATTTAGAAGATGAAAAGGGATAATAGATATTTGGGGATGATTATTTGTGAGTAAGGGAATCTGGTAGTTTTTGGGTTAAAAGGAAGTAAAGTATTTGAAGTATTAAGATTTTAACAGGCTTTATAATCGAGATTAGGTAAATAGTAATTGATATTGATTGGAAACAAAGGAAGAATTTTATAACACTATAGGGGTAGGAAGATGTTATTATATAGAAGGTGGTTAATGATAATCAATAATGGATTTCACAACACATTATAATTACAGTATAATATTGTTGGGAACCAGAATTACAATGCAACACAGTGTACCAATTTTTTTTTTGTTTTGAAAGTGGGGTTAGAGGAAGAACAATGTATATAGTTTGTGGAGTATTAGCTCAGTTAGGTTTATTGCAATACCGTGAATCGGATATGTTTTTCAATGTTATGAAGTAGACCAAAAGTCATTAAGGTGTCTAGGAAATGGAGGGAGTTATTATCTGAAAGTTCAAAGGTAAAATTTATGTTAGGATGTATGAATATTTGAATGTAGAAAATTAAAATCTTTGTCAGTAGGGTTGGTGTTAAGAGGGACGGTGAACTAGAGCAAATACTCATCAACTATATTATCTATATCCCATTTTGGTAATATCATTTAAGATGAGAAAGGGATGGGAATAAAGAATAGGTGATAAAGTTCATGAAGTTTCATAAAAAATACTTAATGTAAATGATGAGGAGAAGAGAGAGGTGATGAACTAGTATATACCCATGATTTAGTTAAGCAAATTATTTGTTTTATAGATAATATGTTATTAAAATTTGGAAAATAAACATTTAATAAAAGAAGAGTGAGAATGATGAGTTGTTTAATAAGGGAAATGGATAAGTTAAAGAAGGGGTATTATTTTTCAGTAATGTAGCGTCAAGCAGAGAGATGATTAAATTAAGAAACAGGAACTAAGAAGTGGATGAGGGAACTAAAATCAAATCAAAAGTTCATTAGTAGTGGTATGTTGTGGTGAAGTGGGGGGTTTCTTGCAGTCTTAATAAATCTTTTTTTCAGTGATTAGAAAGTGTTTGTAAAATTTTGTTTGATTTAAGCTGCTTCATGATCTTAGTGTACTGATCATGCTGAATTTTTAGTTTGTTTAAAAATTCACTTTGGAGCAATAATTACTATTATAGATTAATTTTTAACTGTGTAGAATTTATCGTGTTAGGATAATTGATGGGTCTAAGAGGAGTATGTTTTGTGTTAAATTGGTTAGAAAAATCATAAGAATATGAAAGTTATATTAGGAAGAGTGGATTTTAAGTTCATTATGAAGTGAGGTGAAAATGGAGAGAAGTTAGGTTTTAAGATTTATATGTATAAGGGTGATTTGAGTTGAGTTCTTAAAGATAGGGTTTTATTTATTTAAGAAAGATAAAGCACTGCATGAATTAGTTCTGCTCTTAAAGTACAGCCATTTTATATGGTGTATTCATGTTTATATTACGTTTTCGTGAAAATTTACGTAACCATTAGGGGTGCACCGGATAGGGAATTTTGCTTGGTCCGATTTCTGATTTCGCTTATATGTGTGATGAGGTGGCCTGTTTAAGAGAAGAAAGTTGCTGTGTTTAGAATTTTTATGGGGACATTTTCTTCTCCTAATAGTCAGTGAAGTATCTGAAGTAAAATGACCTTTTAAAAAATCAAAGTTGAAGGGTTGGTTTGAATTGCTCAATTTCCAAATGTCAAAATCGGTAAAGAATCTTTTAAGTGGATCTGATTGTTGAAGTGAGAACGATAATCCAAAACCCAGAAGAATTTTTTCGTCTTTTGATAAAATATGATCAGATTTATTGATGATTTGGTCAGGGGAAGAGTTTGAGACCCATTTGCTATTATAATAAATTTTGTTAAATTTCGAATCCAAATTCCTATTCTTTTGTGAAGTGGTTACATCCTTAATTTCAAGTGCTAAATTTAAAAGATTGGTAAGTTCTTCAAGAGAATTTGGATATGAGATATACCCAAGATTTTGAAATTCTTTGAATTTTTTAAATGATTTACCAAAAGTAATTTTAATTTTTTGTTTGCTTCTTGGTTGAGATATGTTGATGATGTTTTTGCGGCCGTCCCTCTCAATACCAACACTATTTACATTCTTAATCTCATCAGAAACATACACCCTAACATAAATTTCACCTTTGAACTTTCAGTTAATAACTCCCTTCCCTTCCTTGACACTTTGATGACATGGTCTCCTAACAAGGAGGGGGTGTTGCACACCTCAGACATTTACATTCACTAACGCAAAACTACGCAGATGAGCACATAGACGCAGGCTTTAATGTGAGAGAGATTAATATTCAACAGGAACACAGAAGATGGAAGAGAATCCACAGAACAGAGGTGGAGAGGAAAGAAGGAAGCACCGCAGCGAACTAGCCTGGAGTTTACCAATATCAACTACTAAAACTCAATGCGCGACAGCAGACCTCTTGTACTACGAAGGGCGTCGTAAAGGTGGTGGTAACGTCGAGTGATAAGCTCCCTCGAGCACTTGCCGCTGCCGGTACCTATAGAAAAGAGATAAGCACCAACATTCGCGCCGCAAAGATAGAGGGTCAAGTGAACTGGAAAGTACAGAACAGTTTTATAAGCCATTTGGCTTGACTCGACCCTATCAAAAGCCGGGTGAAACCAGAGCCCCCCAGATTATGAATCAGTAACTCCATACAAGGGGCGGAATGAGGCCCTTGTTATAGCTGGAGCAAGCTGAAGAAGAGGACAAAAAATGTCTCGCAGTCTAAACAAACTCCCGCAGTTTCTTTGAGGCCCGCCCTAGCAACCGTTATGATTTGAGGTTTCCAATAGACATTTTTTGTTTATGTTAAGTGCCAAGGATTTTAATATTGTCAACAGAGGACGAGAGAACCGTCGAAAGAGATAGAGAAAGTTAGGTGTCTGTTAGAAAGTGTTAGAAGTTGGGTTTTTAAAGGTTCAAGAGGTCTTTGTAATAAACGAATACCAAATGGTATAGAATATAGATATGTTGATGATGCTTTTGCGGCCGTCCCTCACAATACCAATTTTTTTTTTCGTGTATAAATGTTTACCAATAAATCCTAACAATAAATGAGGTTGAACAAAAACGTTGCTGATTCCCCTTCATTGCAAATTAAAGCCTTAATGACTTGGTCTCCTAACAACAACATACAATTCTCGGTTTACAGGAAACCTACTGCTAACCCAACTATATACATTGGTTTCTTCCCACCTTCTCAAAACAAAAAAATTGGCACACTATCCTCTCTCTTTCTTAGAGCCCTTAGAATCTGTTCCACTACATTCCTTCAACCTGAAATCAAGTTCTGATTTCTTCCCACCTTCCATAAAACTTTCCTACCCCTTTTATATTAAAATTCTGCCCTTCGTAAAGCTAAAAACACTTTCTATATTCCAATCGTATTAAGGACGCTGTTAAATCTAAATACTCATACCTTCCTTTACCCTTTTCTACCGATTCCCTATCTCACTAAAATCATACTCCCAAGATCCCCCCCTTATTTTACCAACCTTTTCATTCCCTCCCCTTAAATAGCTCTTCCTTTTTTTTTCCCTTTAAAAGATATTTTAACAACCTCAATCTCTAATCAATAAACATTAACACTTCTCAATGTGTTATAAAATATCCCCCTGCGCTCTGAAATTGCAACAAACTATACAATTGGAGAAACTTCACGAATTTTTCGCCGTAATTACCAGCAGAAAATATATTTTGACCACCAATAGACATTCCCCAACTCCTGCCCCTTACTCTATACACAGAACTTCCCCCACATTATCAACAACATCAATACCAATCACATGACATCCAATCATTGGCATCGAAACTTACACCTCAGAAAAATTACAGAATCTTTTTGCGCATAAACAACTCTAATAATTTCAATGTATACAGAAAACGACTTTCAATTAGATCCCATCATGAACACATGCTAGCACTCCACCTTTGTTTCAAAAATTTTTAGTTTTCCCTAAACTTTTCTTGATATTTATATTTTGTTAATTTTACTTTATTAAATTTTTATTGATTATTTAATTTAGTATAAAAAGAACTGCTTCTGAAAGAGGGTCGATCAGGTCGAAAGCTAATGCCTTTAATTTATTGTGACAAGTATTTATTTACTAACTTAAATGTTTTGATTTTATCTCCTCCTAATTTGTTGTAATCCTCAAGAATTAATACTTAAGGGCTTTAAATATTTATAATTCTTCTATGCGTCTTAAAGCTATATATATATATATTATATATATATATATATATATATATATATATAATTTATATATATATATATATATATATATATATATATATATATATAGTATATATTATAATAATATATAGATAAAAATTAAGGGAGCCTGAACAAGAGAGAAACTATTAACTTACGTGTTGTTATGTTCAAGAAACAAAGTTGAGATGATATGAAGAAGGACGCTGTTCTGGCAGTCAATAAA